>JAIPRK010002800.1:0-12786 GCA_025469195.1 Chaitophorus viminalis | reverse complement strand
GACATAAATCTAAATGTATCTACAAACTTTACATAAAACCCCTCTTTAATTTGTTTACTAAATGTTATATATTTTTCATGAGAATTTGGAATAACGTCAATATTCATATTGTCGTAACCGAGTTCATATATGATGAAATGACTATCATACGATAAATTGTGAAAATATACCGGAACAAACGATGGAATTTGCGCTAAAAAATTACATCCAACACAAAGTGGTCTCAAATATTTGCCAGTTAAATGAGAGTGGTCTCAAACTTTTATGATTGAAAAATGATTGAACATTTTTCCGCAAAGTTGACAAGTTGTTGAATTCTTATCTCAACTTATTGCTCTTTAGTTAATTTTAGCATACTGTAATTTGTCTGATATAAATTGTTAATTTTAATTGAAACATCAACTATTGCGGACATAAATTTTTTGCAGCGTTTTTCCCCCTATAAATTATTGGTTTTGTAGGAATTTTAAATTTATTAACTAATTTATAATTTGATAATTATCATAGTTTTTGTTTTTACTTGATCTTTGACTGGAACCAATAAACATTCGAAATCTGCATAAATTACAATTGGTATTCGATCCGCACGATTAAAATGAGAAAATTTAATAAATTCATCATCATCTGGCCCAGCCATTACTGGCACACATAACTCATGATTTTCACAATCTAATTTATGACGGTCGAGTCCAAGTTGACCCCAAGGTTTATTTTTATTTATTTTACTACTAAACGTAGTAAAACACCGTTTGCAAATTATTAATTTAGTCGTGTGTTTAGTTCTATGTGACCGGATTAATCGTGAAATATTATGTATAAAGCTATAATGTGTGGATTTTTCATTACTTGAAAAAAACAAATCAAAATGGTCCGACTTTTCGTTAATAAGCGTTTATTTTCAAAGAAATTATTGAGATGGATGAGCTTGTTTCTGTTGGCACAGTTTATCAATATTGAGTTCTAATTTAGTTAAATACAATCTTAAATCATCTTCAACATTTAATTTATTTCTATATTTACATTTAACATAGGTTAAACTTGAAAAACCTCTTTCACATAAAAAAGTGATGGAAAATCCAACAAGAAATTTGACAGCAATGCTAGACAGTTCTTTTTGTTCCTTTCCAACATAGATCCAAAAATCTAACAATGTAGTACCAGAATTTAAGAATTTGTGTATCATCGAGGGATCACACGAGACTTCAATGAGCTGCTCCTTTTCAAAAGTAGTCAGGTTAGTGTCTATTGCATCAACATCAAAGGGAACACGTATCCAGTCATATTGTTTCTCCAAAGGCGGAAAATACTCTCTTATACGGATCTTCAGTACATTCAAGTGCTGGACCATTTGAGTCTTGAGTTCAGTAAAATTAAATACATTTTTCTTATTATCTTGCGAAAATATGTTCAATCTTTCAAACGGCTCACAGTTATTCTTTTGTATTTCTTTTTCCCAGAGAGTGATTTTTTTTAATCATTGTATTAGTTTTTTCTACATGAAAAATATCAGAAATATTGCCCTGCATGGATAAATTCCAGATGTTTAGTTTTTCAAAAATATCACTTAAATAAGCCAATTAAATTCATTAATTACTGAAGAAAAATGCGATTTGTGTTCGGTAAAAAAAATATGCAATTCTTCGTGGAGTTCAAACACACGGGACAAAACGTTTCCCCGTGATGGCCATCGTACTTTAGTATGAAGCAATACATTTTCATGAAGGCTCCCCATATCCTGGCATAGAATTTTAAAGTAGAGAGATTTTTGAGGCCTAGTTTTGATGAAGTTTACAATTTTTAAACTCTGATCAAGGATTTCTTTAAGTTCCTCAGAGATGTGCTTAGCTGCCAAAGCCTCTCGGTGAAGAACACAATGAGTGAACTTACACCCAGCTGAAACTTTTTTAATATAACCTACCATCCTTGTGATGTGACCGCTCATAGTCTTGGCACCATCTATATACACTGACACACAATTTTTCCATTCAAGCTGGTATTCAGAAAAAAAAAAATCTAGCAATTTGAAAATATCTTCACCTTTTGTAGACGTTTTAAGTGTCTTACAAAATAAAAGATCTTCAAATATTTCATCTTGGAATATACCACGAACGAAAACGATCAGTTGGGCTAGGCCAGCGACATCCGTGCTTTCGTCGAGTTGTATCCCAAAGCAAGGGCTACCTCGAATTCTTCGAACAAGTTGTTCTTTTGTGTCATACGCCATATCATTGATTCTCCTTGAAACTGTATCATTTGATAATGGAATTGTTTTAATTATTTTTGCCTCTTTTTCTCCAAACATGCAAGAAACAATTTCTACTGCGGCTGGAAGGATTAAGTTTTTGGTAATAGTGTGGTTTTTCCCAGACTTTGCGATCAAATGACTTACTTTGTAAGAAGCTTTTAGTGCATTTTCATTTTGTTCTGCACCAGAAAACTGTTTTATATTGTTTTTCCTATTTTTAAGATCTTCTAAAAGACGTTCAAAGTACTGTACCTCCTTATTTACTACATTTTTATGTTTACTTTCTAAATGGCGTTTTAAAAATGATGGTTTCATAGAATTGTTTGATAATATTTCAGAACAAACAACGCACTGTGGAGTAGGCTCGTCCAAGCTTCCAGTCCAAGTAAAACCTAATTTTAAGTACAACTTGTCATATTTTCTTTTTTTAGTTTTAGAGACATTTATCAGCTTTTCGAGTTTTTTTTCAGAATTTTGATCATCATCCTTACGAGGTCTTTTATTTATGAGCCATTTATTCATTGTTATTTTTTATTATAAATTATATAATTAAAATAATTATTTAATTTATATACAATATTATATAATTACAATATTATATTTAAGTACTGTACTCACTATAAACAGAGTCAACAGGCCTGAACAATTGTTTAAATAATATTGAGTATCCGCATAACAACATAAAACAACACGCAACACAATACTGTGAGCGAGCTTGTAATAACAGCAGGCAATACCCACTACTGTAGTGATACAGCTTATGCCGATATTTCATCACTGCAGACGAAATGCGTTGGTTTGGGCATTCCCACAAGATAACCCGTGTCAATAGAACAAGTATATGTCTTATTTTTATTTGAGTGCGTCCGTATACACTACACACATACCAGTTAATCGTTAATCGCGATAAGAAAATAACGCATACACACGCGTGTCGTTCGCCGTAACGATGCAAGATTTTATATCCGAGCATAGACGCGCCACGCGCATGACATCTAGCTTAACATCGCGCTTTTATAGTTATATATTCTACTGTCTCCTACTCTACTTGGTATAACGATAGCCTAAACAGTTAGATACGCCATTTTAATTTAAAATTCACAAATGTTACCTTGGATTTTAGAATTTTTTTCTCTATTTTAATTTAAAGGTTTGTTGACCAGACTTTTACCCCTTAAAAAATTTCGAGTACCCCCAAGGGGTACGCGTACCACATTTTGAGAAACACTGGCTTAGATAATTGCCGCTTCCTACAACCACCAGAGGCAACATTTTTCTGTTTATCCTATATAACATTAAAAACATTCATTGGAAGTTGGAAAAAAATTTGGTAATTTTATTATAATTTTAGCTTTTATTTATTTTTATTTTATTAATTTGGTTCGTACTAGTTAAAAAAGTACTAGTCGTAGAAACTTTAAACTTCTACAAAATTAATATAAAATATTGAAATAATACGTACCATTACAATACAAGCCGCAAGGTGAAATATTTTAGAACGGTAAGGGTAACTTTACTGTCGGTCGTCCAGGCGCGGATCTAGAACTAAAACTTGGGGGGGGGTCATTTTTTCGAAAGGCAAAAAAGATAATACGAAATTAGAAAATAAACAAAGTAAATTATTAAGTAAAATTGTACCTTTATTATTAATAGTTAATTTTTAAAATTAAATGACAAAGTTTAACCTATTTCCAAATTTTGATATTATTTCATCAACATTTATTGGTATATTTTAATGAATATTGAGCAAAGCGAGACCGGTGAGGCGTTCCTCTCCCATGTTTGAACGAAGCTATGTCTTAAGGCGCCTAAGAGTGGAGAAAGATCACTCCGCTGTAGCTGCACTTACAGGAAGTGTAGCAAGTATTCGCAATAGAACATGAATATTTGGATAT
Source organism: Chaitophorus viminalis (assembly GCA_025469195.1). NCBI lineage: Eukaryota > Metazoa > Arthropoda > Insecta > Hemiptera > Aphididae > Chaitophorus > Chaitophorus viminalis. Next base: position 8,646 of record JAIPRK010002800.1, on the reverse strand, counting down.
AAATCTGTTACATTGTTCTATTACCTGAGGTAGGGACTCAGGTAATTTATTACCATTTTCAACTTCGCGTTTCCATTTTGTAACCTAAAGTTGAAATTTTGATATATGAGGACCATGTAGAAGTTCATTGTATACTTTAACTGCTTCCCGTGCGGCTACCAAATCAACTTCTGAGTACTCAGTTTTTGGTAAAAACACACCCAATTAAAATAATGACAGCACCTCTGGAGAAAGTCGTTCTTCTAAATCTGTTATTATTGATTCTAAAAGAGGAATATATATACTTTTGCGAAAATATTCTTCTGCAGATTGACCTGGCTGATTATTTTCTCGGTGCCTTTGTCTAGGAACAATTCTTGATACTCTTATCTCCACGTTTAACTGCTCAGAAATTTCTTTTGATTCCAAAAATAATTGCTGGAAAATAGAATCACTATCTGTTCTCTTTCGCTTCAGAACACAAATAGTGTCTTTCATTGCATCGGTTGCCCTTTTTAAATCAATAGACGAAGTCTGAAGAAAACGGCTGAGTGATACAGTTGTACCTAAAATGTAAAATATTCAAATATTTATAAATTAAATACAGAAGTCATCACATTATTTATACAAATCTATAAATCTTCACTTACCTAAGACATCATTTAAGCACACAGAAGCAATAATGAATTCAGAACCACTCAGAACATGTAAAACATTGAGCGTCACTCGCGGTTTTACTATCCTTCCAAATTGTAATTCTGTGAAGGGCATTACACATTTCGACCAAGTCATCGCCCTGAAATTGTAAGTGTCCATCGTGCCTTTCAACCCAACGAGTTTCGCATATTTCTTGAACATTTATCCCTTCAAGATCCTCTTCAAAGACTTTGTGTCGTTTTGCTGAAGCATTAGCAAAAGCTACTACTTTCCTCATAGTTGTAGAAGCATTACGACAAGATGTAACTTTTGAAGATTTGGCTAATGAGTTTTTCAAAATATGGTTGTTGCATGGACAACGCTTAGCGTTAATGGCCTTTTTAGAAAGTTCGTGAACTGCGCCCTTAGTTTCAGAAGCCATCACAGAGCAACTGTCGGTGCCTATGCCAAGACACCATGCCAAATCGATATCAAATTTAAAGCAAAGATTTTCTACTATACGTGACAATACAACGTTTGTTAATCGACGCTCTGCATTTGCGTCGTCAATTTGAATCATCTCGTAAGCATTACAAAAAGTTAAAAATTCCTCCTTGATTACTCCATTGTAAAAATATCGAAAGGAGAGACTTAGCTGCTCAGTGTGAGAGATATCAGTTGTTTCGTCAAATATTAATGAAAATTATTTTGCTTTTTTTACTCTAGCTAAAATAGTTCTTGAATAAAATCTTTGCATGTATCAATAAGCTCGTTTTGCACAGCTTTACTAATATACGTTGCATTGGAGTTCGCTGTTTCTAAATGTTGACGTAGAATTAAGTCACCTGACTCGATACGAAATCTTAAAAGAGCTCTCAAATTTTCCTGTTGATTTGCCACCACACTATTTTGATCATTTTCGACAAAATTTAGTTGTATTTCCGTCATCCCTATGCCCTCGCAGCGGAATATTTTGGCGGCCACATAAGATAATTTTACTGACAATTGGTCGCAAACGATCTCTATTTTCTTTAACTTGCGCTAATTGTTGTTGACAGATTTGATTAGCAACATTAAGCTCATGGGTATGGTAAGTTACAAGAAAACTTTTTCCAGCTGCAACCGACATTTGGTGATATTTGTTTCGCTGGTGTATTAATAGTGATCCTTTTTCTCCTAGTAGATCATCAAAAGCTTTTAAGAGTTGTTTAACAAGCTGTTTAAGAGACGTATTTGTTTGAAACCCGCCACCTGAGCCTGTAGCAAATAGAGTGCAATATTTACAATACAGCCCCGGGTCTTTATGGGATAAAACGAGCCAATGGAATTTATTAAGATGAGATTTTTGAGCGTACTTTTTGGTTTGTTTTCCATTCTTGGTGACCACACAAAAAGGAAATTCATAATTTATAGGCGGGATCCAGTGTTTTTCAAGTAGATTAGCTTTAGTAAAATTATCAATGTTTTTCTTCCCTATAAAACAACCAATATCTGAAGAGTAATCTAAATGTACAGGGCAGTCTTTTCTTTGTTCTGATTCAGATGCAGATAACGTACATGGTATGTCAATCGCCAAACTATTTCCTTGATCAGAATTAGATATCGAAACCGAAGTAGATATAGATGAATCATTTTGTCGATTTTCAGACTCAAATTTTAACTTCTTACGAAAGAATGTGTCAATTTTTCTTTCCGACCCTATAGTTCTTTAAAATGAATCACCCTAAATAAAAGAGAGAGATTTATTTTTACTATATTAATCATACTGTATTAACAACTATAAGAGTATAAGACATCGATATCAAAAATGTATATGTTATAATATTTTATAAAAAAAAACTTTATTATTTGTATAAAATACATGTTTATTACGAATGCCACCCTTGAAATTTCTAGAAAATAATAGGTTGCATAAAAAGGTAAAATTTAAAAATTATAATAATATAAATACTCACCATCGTTGCTCTATTACTCAACGACCGACGCACTTGTCCAGACGTTCATAGCAAAATGAAAATCAAATATAAATACAATATGATATACTTAATCAAATATTAACTAACGTTGTTGTTATATATGGTATTTTGTAAGAAGTGATTATAAGTTTATAGAATCCAAATTAGCGAATAACGATTAGCCGATTACAGCCGTGCATCGTGTGAAATGTTTAATATAGATTATAGACTGTAGAGTATAAACGTACATTAATATTATATTATACAGGTTGAGAATAATCTTATCTTTCCGTCGAACAATTCCATTGAAGCTTTATTTTATATTTACTCGATAACAAAATAGCACTAGTAATGTGACGCGACCATAGTAATACTCGTATCGTCAATCAATTTATAATCGCTATTAATATTTTTAGATGTAAGAATTTTAATGTAAATTATGATTTTATGAACAAGTGGTGTAGTTGATGTAGTTATAATGGATATACCATATACATAATATTATATAATACCACATTTTTAGTGTGAAAAAAATCACAAATGTAATTTATGCATATTATTTTTTCCATTAACACAAAATACGCAGTATTGATGTTTTTTTGGAGGGGGGTGGTCATGACCCTCATGACCCTCCCCCTGAATCCATGCCTGCGGTCGTCTGCTTTCGTAAAATCGCCGTGGTAAAATGAAGGTATAATTACAAAGTACCGTACAAGCATAAAACGATATACCTAACTAATGACTAATAATAATTATGAGTAATAATAATATATATTATAAATTTTGAACATTTTAACATACCAGTCATTAAGCATATTAACGATAAGATATCGAGAATATAAGAATCTTATATTTTATAATCTTATAATATGATTACATGATAATAACATTATAAGTAGGGCTGGGATTTTAATGCCCTACAAAAACCCCGAAAAATGCCCTAAAAATAATGTTTTAATGACCTAAAAACTCTAAATAATGCCCTAAAAAAAATACTTTTATGACGTTAAAATTTTAGTTGTCGAACATTTTACTTTTTGTATTTTCATTTTTTATATTAAATTCTCAAAAATAATTAACTAGAGTAACAAAACGATGTTCACGATAACAAAACTCGTACTGAACGTCGAACGATATCATCGGACGTCGATTTTAACGATTTAAGATTATTTTACACGAAATGCGGGTAGTGGTTACTCCAACCTAGAGTCGATAAACGATTAGTCCGTTATTATAAGACGAATTACGATTACCTACCTACATATAATGTGTTATATTTAAATAAAAACCATGTTGGTGTAAAATTCTTAAAATAAAATTTCAAATTCATACTTGGTTTCCAAAACTAAAAAAATGCTCCAAAAACTCTAAAATGCCCAAAAAAATTAAAAAAATGACCTAAAAACTAAAAAATTCCAAAAAGTGCAAAAAAATGCGAAATAAACTTTCTTATTCTCATTCAAATGTACATAAAACAAATTTGTGATAAGACGAGCATTGCACAGTAAGTCCCGTTTTTTTTTTTTTGTTTTGGAGTTTGGGGGAGGGGGCATGGCCCTCTGCTCCCCTCCTAAAACCGCTACTGTGACAGAATATAGAACTCTCTGGTTAAAATATCGTGGTTTGATTAGGTATTACTATTGCTTATCTATTTCGATGTGGTAGTGGTATATAAATATATATTGGTGATTGGCGGTTACATTTCAACATTTGCGCATTTTATACATTGTATTTTCATAGTTCATATCGTAATATCGATAATATTGTTATATTCTGTAGCTCTGTGGTAATAATCGAAGAACGTGCTTCGTACTTTCGTTGTTTCAACTTTCATATTTTATAAGTCGATTATTCGAATAAACTACTACGTACCTACTAACTTAAAATGGATCGTTATTTATTAAAAAATAAACAATCCAATCAAGGGGTAAGTAATTTCTTTGTATCTATTAAATTCATACAAAAGGTAGGTGGGTAGCGTCGGAAACGGTGTTGCCGTTACCCGGGTTGTGGCTGGGTAGAAAGCGGGCGCTACTCCACGATAGTGGTGTACTTAATGTACCTGCACTACCGCGGGAACGCATCAACCTAGCTGTTCAAATACTGACGTACGTGAATTTAGCCCTCCCCACTTTGTCGGATCATCTTGAAACCTATACGAATATTTTGCGAGTTTTTGGCGAGAATTTGCAAGTCCATATTCAAAATTTGCGAGTTTATCGTTTACGAAATATACTAAAAAATAAAAAGGGGGGCTAACTTCACGTAGCCCCCCAAGTAGCCCTAGAGCTCCAAATTTTATACCAAACGATGCGCAAACATCAATAAAAAACTTTAAAGAAATACAAAACATATTAAACCAATATCTGGAAACAAGAACTTTACCATGTACAACATGTGGAGGATACAAAACATCAATAAGAACATTAAATCAACACATTTTTATCGAAACTAATATCTGTACAACATCTGTAGAACTTCAAAATATTCCAAAAACATTAAATGCAAAGTAATTAAGATTCAGATATTTTTTTTATATATATGCATATGATATTTTAAAAAAATAATACATTTTTGTAATTTTACAGGTACAGACTAGTAGCTATTGTTGATTTTGTATCAGGAGGCCACTATGTAGCATATGTCCAAAGAACTCAAAAAAATATTTGGGAGCTTCATAATGATTTTGCTCCAAAAATAAGTGCTATAAAAAACAACATTATCTGTATAACACCTCACTTACTTGTATATATAAAAGTGTAAAATAATATTTTAAATTTAATGTAAATTTCTAACATTTAATTACAACAGATATTTTTAAAGGTTTACTTATAATATTACTTATAATAATTATTAGTTTTGTTTTTATAAATAATAAAGGTAAATATAAAAGGTAATAGGTATTTAATGGTTATAAAATAAAAAGTGATTTATAATATAAAAGTCGTTACTATAATTATAATTATTATTATTATAATAAAAAAATTTATAACATAGTATAGTTAAAAAAAAAGTTATGGTTCATTAATAGATAATTAATTTTGTAGATTAAGTATTATAAGTTAAGATCAAATACCTTAAATACAAAAGTAGTTTTAACTAATAATTATATTTTCCAGAAAGAGCCAAATAGCAAGATTATTAATTGGAATACATGTATATAGTTACTCTAAATTTCTTATGCTATTTGTTTTGGTTAAATTAGCACCAGAGACTATAAAAATTGTTTTCAGAAATAACTGACTTGATAATGATGAAAATTGTCTTGCGAATCTACTCAAATTACAACTAATCGTTTGACAGGTATATTAAGGTTGCAGGGCGAATTGGGTGGGCTAATTTCACTGATGAAAAATAGGAATTGTGGAAAATGAATGCATTTGCAAATTTTGAAAATGGAATCGCAAATTCTCGCAAATAAGGGCTCGTCGTTTGGTATAAATTTTGGAACTCTATAGCTAATTGGGGGGCTAACTTCACGATGAAAAAGAGGGGTTTATAGGTAATGGATACACTGGCAAATTTTGAAAATGGGCTCGCTAATTCTCGCAAATAAAGGCGCATCGTTTGGTATAAAATTTGAAACTCTAGTGCTACTTGGAGGGGCTACGTAAAGTTGGCTCCCTTTTTTGTTTTTTTAGAATATTTCGCAAACGATCAACTCGCAAATTTTAAATATGGACTCGCAAATTTTAAATATGGACTCGCAAATTCTCGCCAAAATATTCGTATAGTTTTCTAGATGATCCGACAAAGTAGGGGGCTAACTTCACGTACGTCAAATACTGTGACTGAAACTCACTACCACAATAAAATTTAATGTTTCTAACACATTTATAGTAGAATTTTTTATCCACTTGTTTTTTAGTAATTAAAAGTGCTAAATCCTTTTTTATCCACATAATTTTGTTAAAAGTCAACCTAATAACTACAATAATGTTTCATCCAGATCTAGCGATGAGGATGAGTTGATGGTTGCAAGAAGAAAATGTGAGTGTGTTGTATAATTAAATCTGAAATCTGTAATCTTTAGAATCAATTATTAAATTATTAAATGCATAATATTTGTTAGAATAAAATACAAACCTACCTATAAATTAATCTTAATATTTATTGTCATATTTTCCAATATTAGAAATATTATGGTAATTGGATGAATTCAACGCAAATATTGGAATCCTAGATATCTCATAATTTGTAAATCTAGTCAGGCTTTATGATTATTTTACAGATTATTTCCAACCTAATTACTTTTAGATTAAAATCTAAGTTTGTCAAAATGTATGATTGACTTTGTCCTGGAAAGTTGATATTGAATCAGATACTGATAGGTGTATGACACCTGAGTATAAGAGGATTAAAAGAGGAGATGCAAAACGCCCTAAACATCGGAAGCAAGTTTATATTCAAAGTCATGGGAATTAAACCCTTTATTTTCAAATTGGTTACGCCCAGATAAAAAATCAGTAAGTAATGCAATATGCATTATTTGTAATACTACATTGGCCACTGAACTTTCATCTATAAATCGTAATCTAAAAAGTAAAAAACATATAAAGAACTCATTAAGTCTAACAAAATCATCATCTATTATTCAAGCTTTTGATCCAAAAATTACTCCATTATCAGAAAAAGTTAAAAATGCAAAAATTAAATTAACAGCTTTTGTTGCTGAGCACAATATTTCTTTTAATTCCATGGATCATTTCTCTGACTTAATAAAAATTGTTTCACAGATTCAGAAATTGCAAAAAATATAAATCTCAAACGAACCAAAACTACTGCCCTTATAAAAAACGTTAATGGAAAATGTCACAAAGAATATGTAATTGATTGTCTAAAAATTTCAAGTTCAGTGTTATTATTGACGAGTCTACTGATATAAGTTGTATAAAACAAGCCCGTGTAGTAGTTAGATATTTCAATGAAAAAGTTGGTAAGATTGTTAGTCATTTTTTTGAGCTGTCCAATGTATTTGGCCCTAATGACTATGATAAAGCATTTGAAGGTGCAACTGGCAGAAATTTAAATAATAGTTTAATTAAAGGGTTTACAGATTATAATATTCCTTTTGAAAATTTGATTGGATTTGGGTCAGATGGATGTAATTCGATGATGGATTCTAATAATTCAGTCGCCAGTCATATTCCAGGTATAACGATTTGGACATGTATATGTTATTCATTACATCTATATGCTAGTGAAACTTGTAAAAGCCTTCCCAAACGCGGCGAAGATCTAGCTCGCAGTGTTTTCTCTTTTTTCTCCATGAGTTCTAAAAGAAGTGCACAGTTCATTCAATTTCAAGAATTCTGTTTGTTATATCTTATATATTAATGTTATCACAAAGTGTAACACTGTTTTTGTTAAAATGATAATAAGGACACACACACTGGTATTAAAATTGTATTCTATAGATTGGATACAAAAGATGTGCAGCATATAAAAATGTTATTCAATAAAAGGATGTTTTTCTTAAAAATAGCATTCTTTATCCATGTGAATCTAAGTTGTTATTAAAGATATAACAAATTTGGCGACGAAGATGGTGAAAAACAAATCCGCAGATTCAGAAACAAGTGCGTCAAACACTGCGTCAGGTAATAACTCCGGTAATAATATGGCGGCATATGTTGGACTTAACCACATGTCATTTGATCACCGTTCCGACGAATGGAAAACTTTCAAATTAAAGTTAACAAATAGTTTCATTGCTGGTGATGTTTCAAGTGACCTCAAAATGAAAGCCATTTTAATAACTGCGCTGAGTGACGATACGTTGTCTTTACTCGCAACTTTATGTGTGCCATTGGACATTGAAGCAAAATCATTCAATGACCTAATCAAGTTATTAGATGCACATTTCACGCCTGTAAAATCGTATTTTTCTGCCAGATATGAATTTTACAGAGCGGAGAAAAATCATATGGAAACGGTTGCAGAATGGGTTGCTCGAGTACGCACCTTATCCATACCTTGTGGTTTTGGTACTGAACTAAATATTGTTTTAAGAGATATTTTCACTCTTGGTCTGGATAAACAATTTAAGGAACGATTATTCGAAGAAGATGCCACA
>JAIPRK010002799.1:0-12799 GCA_025469195.1 Chaitophorus viminalis | reverse complement strand
TAAATAATATTAAATACAGATGAAAATTTCAAATTTTCCCAAAAGTATCTGATAATTTATAAATAATAAGAAAATATATAATTTACATTCTAACATTAAAAATAAAATTTTACATACATTTAATGACGAAAGCTTGGATAAAATTACAGTTTAAATGATATGGTTTTTATTCAACAAATAACAGTAATACTATATTATTTACTTGAAATTGATAACAAAATATATTGTAATCAATTCATGAAAATTGCAGTCAATATTGTCAATATTATATATAGCTTGTCATAGCTCTCATCATCATTGTCACTGAAGTAGTATTGAACACAGTTATCATTTAAGCTAGTAAAGGTTATCAAATAATACTGTAAAATGTAAATATAGTCATACAGTTGTACAACCAAAATCAATGTCATTTCGTACCATTATTTTTGTTAATTTAAATAGTATTATATAAAAAATATTATATATTATTTATGTCTTTTAAATATTTATTAACCTACAAAAATAAACTCTGGTTATTATTAAATATGTTGATTATCATAATTAAGACACTAATATTTCTTCAAAATGTTTTTTTTTGTTAGTTGATATTGTTAGTACATTTTCAAATAATTCAAAATTAATATCTTATGGTAACTATATTTTTCCTCATATCTTGTTAAGTTTTTAAGTTGAATATTTATAACGCATATTTATAATGTACCATGTAATTTGTTTAGTTCTATAAATTTATTAATTAATTATTATCTAGATTTAATTGAAATGTTTCATTTTACTTGTATCAATTAAGAAATTGTATTTGTAGTTGCACAATCAAAGTATGATTAATAATATTTACCAATTTACAATTCAAATAAATAAATAAATGTCCATATGAAATAATATATCCATACCTATTTAAATATTAGTGGTGGTTAAGAGTTCTTAAGGATACAAGGGCAATTAAATTTTTTATATTTTTGTGAAGAGTAGTATTACCTTGGTACTAATGTATTTAAATATATTTATTAAACTAAAATCAACCAAAAATATTTTATTATTTAAATGATAACAAAAAAAATAACGCTTGAAAATAATGAAGCTACACACCTACATTACCGATAAAACTATAAAATTGCATCTTCTTAAAATAAAATACAATATGACACTGAAGAATATTATATAATTCAACATTGTTTTACAAATATTAAAATAAGATAATACTTACTTTAAAATAATGATGAAATAATGGTTTTTTAAATTTTTAATACAATAAAAAAAAAAAAATTACAACTGTATGTTCTTTAAATTTCCACTCCAAGTATCAAAATTTTTTTACGATTACCATTATTAATAAAACAAGATATTATGCATTTGAATATTTATTTTGATCATTGATCAAATTTTAAAATTTTTACTAACTCCTTCAACTTTTATCTCTACCACAACTTACTAGTTGCAAAATGGTAAAATATTTACTAAAATCATATTGTAATATATTGTACATACCAATTTCATATAACAATTAGTATGTGTACCAGTTTACGTGATATAGGATCACAATATTACCAAATCATTATACTTAAAATAAAAATGAATCATTAATATAAATGTAAGTTGCAGTTCATGGTTTCGGATGTTTTCATTATAATACCATCACTATAATTACCTGATTAAAATTTGACTACAACCTAAATAAAATTCATTTTTTTTTTTGCAATACACCAATTAAATAGCTTGTAAATACTTACCAATTTACAAAAATAAAATAAAATGGTTTTGGGCTAATGGAGTATTAGAAAATTATAACAATTTCAAACAAACAATTGTGATTATATTAAAAATACATGTATGTAATTTTTATGGACACTTGTATATTTAACTACATAATTTATTCAAATTAAAAAAAATGTTACTAATGACAAATGTTTTGATAAAATTAATGTTTAAATTATTTTGTTATTTTGTAACAAACATGAACGGTTATAATATAAATACATGCTTAAAATGGATACAAAAATATTTCATAGGTAATTAAATGAAGCCTTTTATAAAATTAATATGAAAAATTTTAGTTATTGTAAAAGTATAATAAAAATGGCTTCAAATACAAATATTAAGTTATATAATAGTATAAAGAAAATGGAATGCCCATTTTCTAGAAAATATTTTACAGCAATATTCATTGAAATAAGTAAAAATAGTATGATACTATTGTACTATCATGGCTTCTCTTTCATCAGTTATTATTCCACTTTCAGAATTGGTATGCATAGTTTCAGATTCAGTTATTGTACCATTTTCAGTCAAATTAGAAGAATTCGGAATTTTTCTTTCTTCGATAGACTTTATTTCAGTTTCTACGGTTACATCTGTAGCATAATATTCGGAGGCCGTTTCTAGGATTTATCCCAGAATTATAAATTTTATAATACATTTTTTCAGAGGTTAACCTCTTATAAATTTTGGATTTTGGTCCAGGACGTGTAGTGATTCTTTTATATTTGAATTTAAAAATAGTTTTTAATTTGGGATGAATATAGAAGGAATCCTCTTCAGCAGATAATCTTGATAATTGAATTCCGTTTCTAGGATTTATCCCAGAATTATAAATTTTATGATACATTTGTTCAGGGGTTAACCTCTTATAAATTTTGGATTTTGGTCCAGCACGTGTTGTGATTCTTTTATATTTGAATTCAAATTTTGCTTTTAATCTGGGATGAATATAGAAGGTTTCCTCTTCATCATCATCCGACGACATAACGTTTTCACTGAAATCCATTCCATCTTCATCATCCATTTCATCTTCATCATCCAAGTTGTCTTCATCGTTCAAGTTGTCTTCATCGTTCAAGTTGTCTTCATCGTTCAAGTTGTCTTCATCGTTCAAGTTGTCTTCATCGTTCAAGTTGTCTTCATCGTTCAAGTTGTCTTCATCATCCAAGTTGTCTTCATCATCCGAGTTGTTTTCATCATCCAAGTTGTCTTCATCATCTAATTTGTCTTCATTACTTCTTATATCTGAGTCTTCTTGGTATTGACTATCATGAACCAAAGATTTCTTAGGAGAGGAGGAGAGAGAGATAGTTTCCGATTCCAATAGATGTCTATCATCTCCACTTTCGATATCTTTAGAATCCAAAATGCTAATGTTAAAATTATCCATATTTTTTTCTTCTGTCGATAATATTCCTAAAATAAAACAAATTTATAAATATAAATATTTTCATATTATAATTATATTCATATATTATAATGTGTGTACAAGTGTATGACGTTATCTATGACAGGTGTAATGTGCATCCATGACTCGCCTTAATGCCATAAAAGTGTATTTTATTGTAATTTTATATTCTAGTACTGTGCCTACACAGTTTAATTTTAGTAATTTCAGAGTTGAAATTTTTTGTCAGTTTTTGCTAAAAAATAATATTCTATTTTACACTAAACTTGCATCTTTAGCGCCTCTTTTTTAAAAAAAGTATCATGTTATAATGAAATAAAAATAGTTGTATATATAAAATATATATTATAATGTATACCCATAGTCAATAAATGGAAATAAAAGAAATGCTATTTATATTATTCATTATTAAAAAACAACTCGATGATATATTATTATATTATATAGTTAATAATTTAATAGGAAAAAATAATTATAAATTTTAATTATAAATACAATTTTAACTTTTATTTAAATATTGATCTATCTTAAATATAGCTTTAGTTAATTCTATAAACTAATGTAATATATGTTTTATTTTTTTATTATGTTTAACCACAGCATATATTGTTTATACTATAATTAATATTTAATACTGAGGATTATTATAATTTTTATAAATATATTAACAATTGAAGAATGTCATGTTTATTTAAATAAAATAAATTAAAATTGTATGTAAAAAAAATAATAGGATAGTTTTAAATTTATTACATTTTAATTAATAATTAATTTCCTTTAACTTTTTTGCGTAATATTTAATTTCAATAAATAATTAGATATCTTTAAACTAGGATTTTTATAATAATAAATATATTATGGATATGCAATGTATAGATAGTATTGTAATATAAAATGTATACTACATGTATACCAATAATCAATAAATAAATATAAGAAAAATGCTATTTTTAATATTTTTTATAAAAAAAAAAATAACGATGTATTATTATATTATATAGTTAATTATTTAATAGGATAAAATAATTATAAATTTAATTTTAAATACAATTTTACCTTAAATAAAAAATTAATCAATCTTAAATATACCTTTAGTAAATACTATATAGTATATACTAATGTAATATATGTTTTATTTTTTTATTATGTTTAACTTCAGCATATTTTGTTTATAATATAATTAATATTTAATAATGAGGATTGTTATAATTTTTATAAATATATTTACAATTGAAGAAAGTCATCTTTATTTAAATTAAATTAAATTCGATAGTAAAATAAATTATAATTGTACGTAAAAAAAATAAAATGGTTTTAAATTTATTACGTTTTAATTAATGATTAATTTCCTTAAATTTTTTTTGCTTAATATATAATTTCAATAAATAATTAGATTTCTTTAAATTAGGATTTTTTAATAAATATATTATATATATGCAATGTATGGATAGTATTATTATTTAAAAAGTGTATATTATATGTATACCCATAATCAATAAATAAATATAATAAAAATGCTATTTATAATATTCATTGTTAAAAAACAACTCGACGATGTATTATTATAATATGCTAGGGTAATATTGAGATTTACATTTAATACTGAGGATTGTATTAATATTTTATAAATGTATTAACAATTGAAGAATATCATGTTTACTTTAAGTAAATAAAATTCCATTATTAAATAAATTAAAATTGTATGTAAAAATAAATTATAAAATGGTTTTAAATTTATTAAGTTTTAATTATTGATTAATGTTCTTAAATTTTTTTTAATTATCATAATAATAATAAGTAAAAACAACCAGTTATAGTACGTTAACTTAAAAAAAATTCAAACATAAGATGAAGTATAAAACACTTACTCAGCAGTCAGCAGTAGTGGAGCTAGCAAACGCCGTATGCGGTGACAGTGAAACTCGGAACGCTTTCGAAACACGAATGACGAATACTGACCGACCGCACAGTATGCAAGCGAAGAATTCTAACAGTATGGCCACTATATGACTAGAGAAAAAAAATTAAGTACGTTAACCGAAATACGTGAATATTCTGCGCAGTAGACTCGTCCTGTGGAGAGGGATGGTAGATCTACGCATTAAGAAAGACCCAATATATGTTGCCAACTTGGTTGACAATAGAAGGTTCGGGTCGGTTGTATTGTCCGTCATATGTATATAGATAGTCACATATCATAGCCAAGGTCCAATATACAATAATATTAATCCGGGTCTCGCATCAAGGCGTTTGCCGTCAACGATTAAATGCGTCGTATTTTAAAATGTGTTTTCAAACATTTTTACAAACGACAAAAAAAAAAAAATTAAAATTATCGACGAAACCGTAGTTTACCTGTATTTCAGCAGTACGGTGTCGACGGCGAGGTCTTGTTTATTGTTATCGAAAATAATACCAATACAATATATGCCTATATACGAGTAGGTATAATATAATAACATAATCGGAGCTCGGCGAAGGGTCATTATTGTCAGTTTTTACTTAGGAATATCTGTTCGTGTTCGAATATTTTTATTATACAATACTCGTGATGTACAAAACATAATATTTAATAAAATAAGGCAACAGACATAATGAGTTTACCGGGACAGCCACTAGTCACTGGAAATACTTTCTCGTTGTCAAGTAAAAAAAAAAAGTTCATTATTTATTTCAGTTGATATGCACGTATTACATAATATACACATGTAGAAACGCACACGATTTGCATTATTATTCGTACATTTTGTGTGTACGGATTTGGAGCCGCTTACGATTGTTCGAAATGTATGTAATAAGACTAACAAGAGTACGAGAAAACCGTAAGCTGTTTATTACGTACGGAATACGGTACGGTGATGACAGCGGCGGCGACACGGAACGGCCACTATAGTTAGGCGTGGCTGGCGGCGCGAAGCGACCACAACAAACCATATGCTTAGAAACGAATATGAAATCCGTCCACAAGGTCGTTGGGTCGGTCGGTGCGACATGACGCGGTATCGCTCTCGCGCTCCATCCAATGAGACTTTTCGGATTCGGTGTCGCGCCGACCGACCTAGGCGCATATTATATTATAATTGAGACGGTCAACGATGAAGTGGTGAATCCACGGCGGTCTCTGTACACGCGCATCTATTCAGGGCCTAATTTAGAATTTTGCCTCCCCAGGGCAAGAAAATCGAGCCGCTCCCTCCAACGCATAAGGAACGCTGTACACATTGTTAAATAATAGAATATACGTAAAGGCAGTTTTAAAATTTGCCGCCCTTAAAAAATTGCCGCTAGACGCAACACGGGACCGTTACCCTCCCCCTCACCAAAATTCCGCCTTGTTGTACACGGTAAAACGTTGTAGTTAGCAGAGGCTATTTCCTCCGCGGCCCGGTTTCCGTGAACAAACCATATTATACATTATACAGTATAAGATCGCGCGTACAGTGGAAAGCGTTGAGCATCGAGCGATACTACGTTGCGAAAAATAACAAACCCATGTAATTTATATCTCTGTTCGTATATTAACTACGAGCGGCAGCGGTGCGTAACAAATTAAACGTGTTTGAACTTTGACGTTCGACGCTCATGAAACACGTGATCTACACCGAAAAAATTAAAAATTGAAAACTTAAAATTATATTTTATTATTACATATTAAATAATTTTTTTTATAAAGGTATGGAAATGTAGAAATAAACAACATTGTGTCAACGGTGCGTAATATACACATACATTTTATAATTATATCACATTTTTCTATTCGGCCCGTAGTATTCCAAAAGTACATTATGCACTAATAAATAGAAATGTTCATATTATAGATATAAAATGAATCACATCGCTCAAAAGTAACGCTCTACATTGTGCGCACCTTTGACGCTCGACGGTAAATGCATGATGCTCGCGCACAACGCTCTCCAATGTACCTTCGACCTAAGGCAAATATTAAATGCAACAAACGTATCTAATAAGTATATATAAATATTTAATTAAAAACGGTTTTCAGACGCAGGTATATCCCTTGACTGGGTGCGGCCGAACCGCGCACGTGCAGCTTATATAAGCTGCTAGAAAGAGTAAGGCAATACACCCACGTGTGTCAAACGTAAAACAGCAAATCTGCGTTCAGTAGAATCATTTGATTTTATTATCCATATAATGCAGTTACATATCAAATTCTATGCAATGATTATTTTTGTTTGCATTTTATTGTTAATTGGTAGTAGGTACTTAATAACTAATAAAATAATAAATATCAGCAAGTTATAGGTACGTATCTATAACTTTCTTTTTTTTGTTTTTTATTTTTTTTATTTATTATTTAGTGTAGTAATTTCAAGTTTGATTATTTTAATATTTTATAAATTTGTAATACTATCATATTGTTTTATTTTTTGTATACTTATTCAATTAAGAAAATATAAAAAAATTTAATTATGGTATAATAATTTATTATTAAATATCCTTTCGGAAATTTAATACATTTTGATATGTTACATCATCAGTTTAAATACCGGATATCGGTTTTTGAAAAATAAATTGAGTTTTTAAGTTATAAAAATTGAAAAATTGTAAAAACCGACGTAAAAACAAAGATAATGTTAATCCCTTCAAGTTCGACAATTGATTACTTTAATATTAATATACTTCACAACCCTTTAAAACAAGTTTAGATTTCAAGTATGTCATCATCTAAGAAATATGGTGTGGGATTCAGCCTCACACTTTATTATTATGTCACTAATTATTCAATAAGATACAGACGTTTGACAATACGTGTATGACGTCATAGAGGCGGAATCAGAACAGCGGTGAATATTTTACGTGCAAAAATGTCTAGATTAACACAACGATTACAATAATTAAATATATTTTTTTTAACATGTACTTATTTATATTTTTTTATATATACTGAGAAATTTGAAAAAAAATCTGAATTAAGTACTTCTTTAGGTTATTAAAATCATTGTGTAAATAAAACTACTTTTACACATAAACCACGGGCGAGTGCTCAGTCATCCGCTTCATGACGTCACGTGGATATTCATCAATTCTGATTATCTCATTGAATAATCATTTTTTTCCCCGGATTTTTAGAAAAACGTTTTTTATTATGTTAACTACAATAATACACTAATAAACTTAAAATTAAAAATAAAAAAATAAATAGTGTCTTATATTAGTACTACCGATAAAATGACAGATTTGCTATATGAAACTTTGAAGATTGAGACAACACATATGGGGCGTGACGCCCTCGTTTAACTGTTTCTAAGTTAAAACACATCATACATAAAAAAACCAATATGTTGAACATAAAACTGTAATAAACATTGTTACCACAGTGGATATTTTACCGCAATACCTACTGTTGAATGTTGATGGTTGATTTAGAATTTACAATGATTGTAATGTAAGCCGTCAGGCATAGCAAAGCATTAAATGGTTTGTTGGAATAGATAGCATGACGTAAATAATTATTATTATTTTAAAATTAATTTTAAACCCCACGGCATATATATAAAAAAAGAATTGAAGTTTTACTCTATTATGGTTAGTTATTCTTATTCAAATGTTAGTTATCTACCTACAACAAAAAAAATACGATACGCCATTGTCCCGAGAAATCAAAGTTTGTTATTACATTGATTTGCAGAGGTGGCGGCGGTCCGCCAGATGCGTCTATGCGTCGACCATAGTATAATCATTAATACTTTAGTGTTTTAATTTATATTACATGTTTAAAAAATTAAAATGTTACAAAATGTCGTTTCGACAAAACACGAAAACATCAACTATTACTATGTAAATGCATAGACTACAGTGGGCACCGACGAACATGACCTCGTGATGACGTCACTCATACTTTTAAAAATGCTGTATTTGGCGAACAGCGTATTATTTTGTTTTTTATTCGGATATTCGAAACATTTATTTTTCAAATCATATAACTAATTATTAATTTTGAGTAAAAACGCATTATTTTTTCATGGTTCATATCAAGTGTTGTAATATTACGCGGCTCGCGATCAATCAAAGTAAAAGCTGTATATAATTTTATTTTAACAAACCTACAATTAATGCTTGCTCGTATGTTTTGTATAATTTTATAAATTCCTTGCTAACCTTGAAACCTATAAACCTATAACTCTATAAACTTTAAGTTTAAACTCATGTTATAAAGTACTTAAAAGTGGTACATTTTTCCAACGATAACTCTTTTTTAATTCTATTTCGGTATTATATAATTATAACCCAGTTCAGGATTTGTATATTCATGCTTTAAAATACTACATTACTCACTTTATCAAAATGTTATATAAATATCTTGCTGAAAGAATATAGCAAAAGTTGCTATAGTTCTTCTGTCCGAAAAAACTATTGAGAAAATTTAAAAACTACAAATGTATAATGTTATTTGTGCTCATTTTTTATGTTAAAGTTGCCCTTCGAAATTTATAGCGTACAGTTACAACTCGTAGTCTTACAAGATTTTCGCCTATTTACGTATCTGAAATATGAATAATAATATTTTTAATTGCATAATATCCTCAAATACATACGTATGTCAAAATTTATAAAAAAAAAATAAAACCCCCATGCACAACTTAGTGTACCAATTTATACTAACAATACTGTTAATTAATAAAAACAATTTATTTGACAAATATATTCGGTTTCAGCAACAGAAATAATTAAAAATATGTCATGGGACACGGCGTGTAGTAATCGCATTATTACAAAGTATGCGTACATAACAGGGGACCATGTGCGCATATCATCTCGGACGACTTCCAATATAACGCGACCGCGGGAACGGTGATGAATAGGGAGACGGGGGACAGGACCCACAGGAATAACAGTGTAAAGGTTCAAATATGATCTTTGCCAGATTATGCGCGTATAGCCGTTAATTATTATTATGCATAAGTCAAAATCGGTTTTATAAGGTACCTAACTGTTATAAGTTATAAAACTTAAAACCTATATAATATATGTATATATAAAACTAAAGTATACAGTGTGTGGTTATCGTTGTGACCGTTCGGTCAAATCACAAAATCCAGGTTACTCGGTGTTACAATGTCTAAGTATAATTATCAGGTACATTATTAATTTTATAAAATTATAACAATTTTAGTACTAAAATATCGACTCATGACTCATGAAACATGAATCATTATATGTTTTATCACTGTCTTCATACAATCAAGACATATATACGTATATATATACGAATATAGAATTAGTCACAATTACATAGATACTATATCTTATGATTTTTTATAAATATAACAATAATTTTTATGAATCAGTATTTAATCATTATTTATATAACAGATTATACCTAATATAATATGATTCATATGCGTCAACAATGCGACAACAATGCGTCTTGATTTAAAAATAACCAAATTATTGTTAATGAACGGATAATTGATGTAATCGGGAATAAAAACTGTATATAGTTGGTATATAATATTTAAAAATTAATGCATGTTTGTTCTCGTTCGAATATTCGTACTTAAGCGGTTGTTTGGTTCAAATCATCATGTATTTCTTTTATGTATTATAAAAATATGTATTAGCAATTATTTCACGCAACGGCTGACGGTACGACGTCGTGACGATAAAGAACAGTTGGTTAAATGTGCAGTGGCGGCTCGTGCCTATGTGCGATGGTGCGATCGCACCCCCTACTAAAATGAAAAAGTGTTTGAAATAATATAATACCTATAATATAATAATTGATTTTATATTTAATATTATTATAATTTATTATTTCATAT
Source organism: Chaitophorus viminalis (assembly GCA_025469195.1). Classification (NCBI taxonomy): domain Eukaryota; kingdom Metazoa; phylum Arthropoda; class Insecta; order Hemiptera; family Aphididae; genus Chaitophorus; species Chaitophorus viminalis. The sequence goes on along the minus strand of JAIPRK010002799.1, from coordinate 1,849 downwards.
ACATCATATATAATATATATAAATGTGTGTGTGTGTGTGTGTGTGTGTGTGTGTGTTTGTATAGTTACAGCGCAGCTGTCGATATTTTGTGATATGTGCTACGTTGTGAATCGCACATATAAAAACCGATTTTGGCATCGTGACGATAAAAAACAGTTGGTCATACATGTTAAATAAATAACTCACGGGTGTAAAAAAAAAATCGAGGTCTTAGAAGGGAGGTCTTGGGGGGGGGCTTATCTTAATTATCATGTATAATATTATTAATTTATATATTTAAAATTATATTGTTTAAAATATTTTTATAAAGGAGATACACAGTCGAGATAGTTTTGAGTTATAACAACATGGTTATTTAACATATTTTTTAACATAAAAACCATTTAATATGTATTGTAGGTATAGTTAACGGGTATGTTTGGCCTCCACAAGTATAACAATTGAAATTGGGCCATGTACCTAAACGGTTCGCACGATCGGATCAATTAAAGGCTGAGGCAACGAATAATGAAGTACTTATGGGCGACGGAACTACGTTATGAAAACTAACGCCGCGGCGTGCCGCGAGAGTGACGATCGCAGCATCACACGTTGTTGAGTTTGAACTTGGACCATAATATATGATATATTATACTATATTATAGTTTCCCTTCTACGGGGTACGGAGAAACTGCAAGCTTCGAAATGGACTTGTACAACTAATTCGTCATAATATTCGACTTTTAAATATATACGTAGGATCTAACTTATAAGTCATAGGTATTAAATAGTCGCATGGAAAACTATATTATAGATACATAAAATAATCTTGATAGTCAATTGCCGTTGAGTAACTTTAAAGTTTGCATTACATTACCAAATTATAATCATATCAATGCGGTATATGATTTATAATTTTTATTTTAATCGCTGTAATATGTTACAATGTTTTACGTTTTATCGTATTTTTGGACTTAACTTCAAACTTAATCGATGTGTTCAACCAGTGAATTAATTCAAATTTTTACTTCATTAAAAAAAAAAAACGTGAACTGAGTTAAAAAATATTAAATTACTCAGTATTGAAAAACCAAAAATAATTACAAAAAATATTTATGGTTGATAATAATTCTAAAAATCTTCTAAAAATCTTGAATAAATATAGTTTTGACGCCTTATACATATTTATACCAACATTTCTATAGAAATAAATTGAAAACATAGTCGACGAAATGTAAAAAAAAAGTCAATAGTTCTAATGTTTTGTTGTAGTACGGCGGGTGGCGCTGGCTGTCCGGCGCGTACACAACACTAAATGTAATGGTGTTACAAGGTGGTAATTTAGAAAGATAAAAAAAAAACCACAGAGATTTTTTTTTGTAATCAGAAAAAAAAAAAAAATTGGTTCCGCATGAGTGATTTTCTCATCACGCAGGTCGTCGCGGACTTTCGCCGCGGTTTGGGGGTTCTCGTGATACGGGAACTGTATCGTCCCGGGCTCGATGCCGGTCGACAGAAAAAAATCGGCTAGTCGTGTTTCGAGATCCGCTTTCACACCTATGTCTGACAGACCACGCTGTTCGCATTCGTATCGCAGTTCGGTAAGTGATAATTTATTCAAAAATTTTCCCGGCATGTTCGATTGATTTAATCGAAGTCGGCCATAATGCTGAGCCAAAAATAAAAACTATTAAACGTTTTAGCAGTGGTGGCTCGTGGTAGTTTGATACGGGAGAGCGATAATTTTTTTTTTGAAGGGATAGTAGCCCCATACCCCCATCGACCTTTGATGAATATTGAATACTAAATCTACGATTGGCCACACCTGTACAATTTGACTTCGACACCACTGAGACTTTGACCAACAATA
>JAIPRK010002798.1:0-12811 GCA_025469195.1 Chaitophorus viminalis | reverse complement strand
GATATTAAATATTTCGCTCAGTCTTCGAACCTAGAAAAAAAAGTATACTTTTTTTATCATGAAATGTAATTTAATTAATTAGGGAATTATAATGTATGGCCCGAATTTAAATGCCTAAAAATCCGTTGGTAGATTCCTTAAAAAAATATTCAAAATTGCAATTAGATTTAGAATACTATATTATAAATCAATTTAATTTATTATTTGAATTATTCAACTGTATAAGGTACGAATATAAATTTAATATATAAAACTAACGAGATCAATGGCAAAATAAGAAAATACTAATTAGTGCTCTAACTATAATGTGAAAAAGATCATTGATTATTCAATATTAAAATATCCTACTTAAAGTATGTACTTGAAAATTATTGTCAAATGTTGACCTTAAAAATAAGCATTTTGTTTTTAAATTCGGGCCCTAATGGTATTTATTTTATTTTGGAAAACATTTAATAAGCAATAATTTAATTAAAAGTTCACATTGGTTGGTGGGCTGACTGGATATTCGATAGATAATAAATATAGTAATTTCAATCGTGAACATATACAAAGGTCTGTATCTATATAAAATATAATTTATTTATAAACAATAGTCTTATTACATATACGTTGTACAATATACAAAACAATATAATATTCGTTATAAAATATAGGAAATTGCAAAATTGTTTCTGGCCTTTAAAAACCGTCGTATAATGATTTAGTATAATGATCATAATAATACTTGCTAAATTTTGGTGTAGTGAATCAAATAAATATACATAATAAAAAAATAAAAATAATATTTTGAACCTAGTAAAACTCATTATTATAAATATAATATGTCATGAATATATACATAATATATTAAATTACGTAAATTAAATAGAATGAAATAATTATTTGGTGGGGTTTTTCTTATTAGTATTAAAATTGAAATCAATCCAATGAGCTATTTATTATAGATACTCTATTAAGCTCACGATGAAAACAATGTTTTTTTATTTGGAATACGTTCAAGTAAAATATTGAATTAAAAAATTGATTTCTTTTGAAAATTTAAATGATTAGAATCATGTGATATTATAGCTTCAGTCAGTGTACATTTAATAGTATAATGTTTGAAAAAATCTATAAATTAGAATTCGAAAAAACATAAATACAATTGTAAATATAACATTCTTATTTGATATATATAAATAGCTATATTTTGAAATGGAAAGAAATGTGCAGGAGATCCCTGACATCCACGGGTTTTCTCTAAAATTTTAATAAAATTGTTATAAATACTATCAAGATGGTATTTAATTTTCGTTACAACTAGAATCAACGAATTTACTGTACAAATGTAGATTTTTTTTTATTTTAAAATGTAATACTTATTATAATTATGAATATTACATTTTAAAATTATTGAAAGAATGATTACTAAGTTTGATTGTTTTTACATTTTTATTATTATTTATTATATTTTTTTTTTATTATTATTATTTATAACTAGTTTGAAATCAGTGAATTTTAGAAGATTAAAACAATGAGAAGTTGTATAATTAATTTATTATTATTAATTGTATGAATAATTACTGGATTTTATTGTCTATAAATTGTTTTTTTTATTATTTATATCCTTATAGTTCAAAACAAGTGAAAATTATTATAAATTTAAAAAAACTAGATGTTGATAAAACATTAATGCAATTGTTAATTATTACATTCTTATTTGATATACCTACGTTTTAAAATTTAAAAAAAAATGCGCAGAGATTCACTGAAACCCTAAGGTTTTGTTTGAAATTTGAATAAAATAGTTATATATTATAATATTAAGAAGATAGCTTATTTACGTTAATTTTAATCTGAACTAAGTTCATATTTATTATAAACTTGATCATTTGATTTGTTCATCGATAAGTTGACTTTTCTAAGTCATAGTCATATATTTTATACATATTTTCTTAAGTAACTTCATGTTTTAAAAAGAGATAAAACAGTCCTAAAAAAATCGAATTTACTTTAAAAAATTAGGAAATCAAAATTCAGTCTCATTAAAAATACTTAAGAATATGTTATTTTACTATGCATGCATATTTATATTAACTGTAATAATTTTAGAGATCACACAACTGATTTTAATTGAAAAATAATATTTTAATGGCAGTTCTTTGTGTAAAGATATTGATTGTTTTCAATTATTGTTAATAATGTATATAATTCAATCTATTTCCAATTTGATGAACTTGAACTAGTTCATATTTAATGTCTGGAACTTGAACTAGCTAAATTTTTATAAATCATTCTTCCATCATTGCCAATTCTATGTTATATTGCTTTATATTTTATTAATAATTATTAATTAATATAAATATCGAAATGAAATAATTAATATTCTTGTACTATTTTTTTCTACAAATACTTATGTGTATGCTTTTTTTACTATGTTTATAAATTATAAAATAAACAAAATAGTATATAACTATTATAAAGTTATTGTTATTGTTTTTAATAAGTAGTTTTTTTTTTTTTTTTAATTGAATTGTTTTGTGAAAAACAATTGAAAAACTTGTATGTAAACAAGAAAATGATAATTATTAGTATTGATTAATCATTATTTATAAAAAAAAAAAAATTAAGATGGTAAAGTAATGATTCATGATACATAAATAATTCGTGAAGTATGTTTCAAGTACAAGTATTTATTAAAAATAAAAAGAAGTAATCAATTGTCTTTGTATTTATAGTGGCCCACTAGTTCCCGCATGTTTTTCCAATGAAAATATATACGCAAATGTATTTATTTTTTCTTACGGATAGTTTGTTGTTGGGTAACTATACCGTAGGAAACATATAAAATTATAAAAAACATAATGTCAAATTCGTTTTTTCATCATTTAACTACTTAAGAAAAATTTTTTTCTTAATAACAGCCGTTTTGGTGTATCAAAATTAATTTTTCAATGTTGTCACTGTGTTACTTTCCTTTGTAAACATGAGATGTAGGTTTAGACCTTTGGCTCTGAGTAGGTATGTTTGTTAACATTACAAAGATTTTAGTATAAAATCATTGTAGTATACATATTTTTAAAATTTATTTTAAAATGAAGCTTTCGTTCTAGTGTAGTCCCGGCTATAAAATTATATTCTGGTTTTCGCCTAAAAAAATAGTTATTATTAATTTCCATTAAATATTTATTGTCAAGGAAAACAAACATTGTTAAATAATATTTCATTTCATTTCTCATAAAATTTGTGAAAATAATATTTTCTTGATCATTTTATCTTGATTAAATTGATTTTGTTCTTTTTAATTGATTACTATTTTGATTTAAAATATTATTTTAGTTTAAAATTATGAGTAATATTAAAATGCAAAATATTACCGTGCAAATTAATAACAAAAACGTTCCTGGGCTAATCATTGAGAAAAATGAATGGAACAGATTAAAAAAAATGACGACCGATGAAAATTATGATGATGAGGCTAATCGAAAACAAAAAGAACTGTTCGCCAGAGCGACAAAAAGGAACGAAATACGGTACCTAGTACGTATTCAGAATTGAGAATTATATTCCGCGGGAGAAACTGGGACCGGGTTAAGAGATATTATATAATATCTGTATTTCGTATGATAAAAAATATTCTGAGACTCCTAGAATGGATTAGACGCAACGGTCGTATGAGAACGTGAAATACAGGAGTAGGTGAATAATAATGCAGTATTGGTCTTATAAACTTGAAATCCTTGTACAAATGTACATTGCCTTCGAAAAACGATGCCGAGTGGATCAGCTTATATTTATAAACATGTTGCATTTGTATATAAACCAGGTTTATATTTTTACTGACCATTTCAATGACCTATAAACAGCACAAATTATTTTATTGTATTGTTAATATTGAATTTTAATCGTTTGAAAAATTGAAGTAGTATCATTGAATGCCTTTTTCTATCAAGTCATCACGTCTTATACATAATATTCTAAGATTTACTTATTGTATCAATTAAATTCAGATTGTAAATATTTCTAATAAAAGAAAAATATAATAATAAAATTATTCTTTGAATAAAAAATATAATAATTAATGAAAGTTAATAGATGTAAGTTATTTTAAATTATAGAGACCTACTTTAGATAACAATAAGAAAACTAAGAGTGAAGTAGGATGAGACTTCATGATCGGTTGAGATACAGGGATGGGTTATGGGAGAAATATATTGCTGTATATTGATCTTTTAAATTTGAAACTAATATTCATGGCTCTCGAAAAAATGAAATATCTTAGGAACTGAAATATCATAAACCGAGTAAAAGATATTAAGATGAGTAACCAGTACGGCAATAACATCGATGAGAATGTTTTGAAATGCTTTATAATAATCTATACATATTAAACACTTCATAATAATATAGTCAAAATGATCATGGCACGTATTATAAATTAATTTACAGGTCTCAACGAATACATTTTTATGGAGGGGTTAACTTCTTGATATGAAATATGTTCTTCATGGGTGAAGAGTGAATGAAAAAAATGAGCATGGACAATGCAATATTTTATCTTTTTTTCTAGCAACAACTGGATATTGTAGCTGCAAAAGAGAAGAAGTTTTTGGATGATATCGAAGCCGAACATCAAATAAGAGATAAAATCCGAAACCAAGAAGTATTGGAAAACCGGAACAAGATTATAGAAAATATGCAATTAAATATATGGTCCAGTAAGGATTCGACTAAAACGATTAGAAGCGAAGAAAAGAAAATGCAGGTATTTTTATACATTTAAAATATATACTGATCAAGGTGCAGTATTTGCACCCTTTTTGCATAATACGAGTATATTGATTTTTGATTCGCCCTCTGGCCTCCCTAGGCTCTAATCTAACAACTAGGTACTATAGTCGTCGACTCTATCCTGATCGTAAAGTAATGATTTAAAGAAACGAGATGTAAAATTTTTACTGACAAATTAATAAATTAGTATAAATTACACACAGGCCCTGATTTACCAATTCATAGGCCTAGTACAATTTACAATTTTGGGCCCTAAATCTATATTTCTTTCAACGCTGCAATAAAATGTGAGCACAGTATATTTTTAAAATAATATATATGATTTGTGGTTTATAAGCAGTTGATAAGCATATGTATATGTATATGCATATACAGATTTGTCATGTTAAAAACAATGTACTATATGAACTTAATGTTTATTATAACTTTTTATTCTGTCTTTATTTGTCAGCCGGTATTTTGAGGGAAATAATAATAAAAAGGTATACTACCAATATTGTTTGCCTGTTGTTGGTGGGCCCCTCTTTTGAGTAAGCCCAGTGCAAATTTCCTTGCATAAATATGGCCCTGATTATATAGGTACATAATATATATTTATATGACTATGAATATAGGTACTATCGCAGTAATTGATGACGACTATAATGTTACTGTATTTAAAAAGGCTATATAATTTACAATAATTAAGCTTAATTAGGTTAAACATTGACTGGATCCATTTACTGTTCCTTATACATTTTATATTAGCTATAATGAAACAAATTATTCGATTTTTAATTGCGATCCTTTGAAATTCTCATAACAAATTATACCTAAGCATAGTTATTTTGTAATTGTATGGAAATTGTTATTCTAAAAGTTATTTCCGTTGACCAGTCAAGGATGAAAATACAAATTTGACCATAAGTTTTCAAGTTTTCTTTTTATTATCTGTACTAAAATGAAATAATTAAAAAATAAATAAATAGATTGTCTACCGAGATATATCTATTGAGCGTAACAATATCATGGTGGGGCACTAATCTTTAATATTATGAAAATAAAAATAATTATTAATAAACATATAAACATTTTTTTGGTAGGTAATACAAATTAAAATACCTAGAAATGCTTATAAAAATTTGATATATCAGTAGTTGTGAAACATTACATTGTTTTCAGTATATCTATATTATTTCATATAGGTAGCTCGCATAATATTCACACAGTAGCAGAGCTTCCATTCATCAATTATTTTGTTATTATTAAATTTAAGCGTAATGTGATGTGGTCTTTAATACTCATATTTATTAAATCTAAATCATTGTTTATTGTGAATATGTTTATTATTATTATTGATTTTAAGCGAGTCAGAATATTTACCGATTTATTGTAAACAGGGAGTTGGTTTTTTTTTTTATATATACCTATACATATTATAATACTATTATATTAACATATTGTGGTTTTGATCATGATTTTTTGTATTTTATACGCATATAATTTCTATACTCAATTGATAATCGTACATCTGGATTTATATTTCATATTTGAGCGTTGATTATAATATACTACGCGCAGGTGCTCAAGGAGAGAAATTTACAAATGGAGTTTAACAAGGCAGAAAGAATGAAAACCCAAGAAGAAGAATGTTTATTGAAAGTAGAACAAAATGCAGAAGCGGAAAGATACCGAAAAGATCAATTGGAACAAAAACGAAAACAAGCAGAAATAAAAAAAACAAATAATGCTATTCTTCTGAACGAGTGAGATATAGCATCAATTTTATTAATGTAGTGTGTATTTGTATGCATATGTTACTGTAAGAGCCCGATCACTTGGTAAAGCTAAGTTGTACAAGTCAATGCTAGGATTTATAGTTTGTACTCGGTAAAAGCTGAAAATAACAATTTTATTCTGGCATCTCTTAAAAACGTTATGTTTATCCTAAGATTAGGTATAAACCCAATTAGCAAAAGCAGATTCATTTGACAAATGAATAATAAAGTATAATCGGTATAGGCGCAAATAGTGTGTTACATTTTGGGAGGCTGGAGGTTCATACTGGACCCTTATATAACACAATAAAAAATGTTATCGCTATGCTCGGATTATATTTACTTACCATAATCATCGATTTACAACACTTCAATAGAACATTTTAAAGTGAAAAATTGACAATTTATTATGTACATTAATTATTAATTACAATAATTTTATAAATTCAATTTTTAATTAGTATATTGTGTACATTCTGTAATATGTACACAACGTGTACGTTTTAGTAAAATATCGAATAAAATTATGATTTTCGGTTTATACTGAGTACTTTACAAACAGTAAATCCAAGGATTTACTTGTAAAAATTAACTTTACCTAGTGATCGGAGTATCGGACTTTTACGGTAATATAACATAGATAAATTAATTCAGTTGAAAATGATGCAAAGAAATTATGTAGGATATCACATGAGATATTTACTGAAAAAGTAAAATCATTATGTCCTGAAAGTCTTATAATTTACAGTCTAATTTTTGTTTACATACCTAATTATGTTATACTGCTACAGTTATAATTCTGGTTCAGAAGTTATTCCCTTAAAGCTCTATAAAGTCAAAATACATAAATCTAAATAGAATAATAAATAAATAAAATGATGATTAGAAATTACTATCAAAAATACCAATACATGTAAAAGTAAAATATAATTTTATAATTAATTGTATTCCTACTTAAATTCTTATAATAAAGAAGGATATTCACTAAATGTATGTAATGATGATTTGATGATCATACTGAGAATATTTAATTAGCACCATAAGTTCCGATTCCAATTTATATATAAGTAGCTTATATCCTTTACACTATCGGAGGTAATATTAGTATAGCCTATACATAAATAATAATGTAACCAATAAAAATATTTAATTATTATTTTCGTTCTACAAGATTGAAAATCCGGGAAGATTTCAGACGTAACGAAGTCTTTAAACTAAAAAATGAAGGTATAGCTGAAGTACAACGGATAAAACAAAAAATCGAGAACGATGAAAAAGAAAAAGAAGCTAAAGTGACATTGTATTTCTTATGTTATCTATTGAAAATAACTTTTTATTTTAGATTCAGGCAAAGAAAAAAATAATGGAACATGACTTGAATGAAAACCGAAAACTCGTAGCTATGAAGAATAAGATGCGTCAATCAGAAGAGCAGAAACTAAATATGTCTGTAGCAATAACAAACGAATCGAAGAAAAGACTGAACAAACTTACAAAATTGAAGGAAATAAAAGTAAAAATACTAACGTTCCTAAAAAGTTTTTATTTATTATGTATACTTATGAGCAGATGAGAGTTGAAAGGCAACAGTTATTCGAGAAATTAACGGAAGAGGTTAAGAAAAACTTGAAAGAAATGAATGAAAAGTTGAAAATTATAGATCAGAATGTTAATGAAGAAAACGAGCGCAAGTTCGTATTTGATATCTTTAATTCATTTATTAACATTTCAAATACTCAGCTGGTAAATAACTCGATGTAGATATCAAGAAGAAACACTTAAAAAAAATGATTTGGCGAAAAAAAGTAAAAAAATCTTGGAGGATAATAAGAAAATGTTCCAGGAAGAAAATCAAAAGGAAAAAGAACGGTCAAAATTAAATCGTCAGTGGGAAATAGAAAGACTGCAACGAGAAAAGAAGATATTGTACGAACTCGAACTGTTACGTAAACAAGCAAAGATTAATGCAAATGATAACTACCGAAAAGCTCTAAATGATCAATGTGTAAGTTTGACGTCAATAATTCGGTTTCACATTTTATAAGAAAATGCCACAAAATATTATTTCATTGGCTTTATATTTTCTATAGGCTACTAAACAAGCAAATATTTTGGCTGACCAACAAGCTGAGCGTAAAGATTATGATGCACTTGTAAAACTATGGCATCAAGATGAAGCAGACTTTATGAATTATTGTAAAAGTATAATGGAAAAATATGCCAAAGACGGAGTAACGATTAAACCTCTCCTCAAAGCTATTCGAATGAATGGTTATAGATTATAGTCCCAGGTTAGCCCGGTCGAATATTCAAATATAAATTATAATCAATAAAAGTGAGATAATTGAAAAAAAGTTATTTTTGCGACCGTTGACCTCGAATAACTTTTAACGAGCACAATTTCGGGGTTGACTTTTTTCACTTGTTTATAACTATATGGGCCTCGGAAGTTGTAGTAGTTACAAATTTATCTACATACTCTTAATTTATAGCAGACTAAACTAATAAAAATATGATAAATTGGTTGTCCCGCTAAAATAGAGAAAACAATTTATGCAAACGCAAAACCGAATATGTATCGAAATATTATAAATATGGAATACTCAGGAGATATAATAAATAATTACTAAGAATATATAGCACAAAGAGATAGAGGTTTAGCTCATTACTTGATGAATTTTTTTTAGTAATTGATTTTAAAATAATATATATTTATTTATATGATTAAAATAAAAATGATGCAATATTATATTCATTAAACAGAAATTAAGGGAGCACACATTTTTTACCGGTCCAGACGTTATCACAAGTGCATAGCAATTTGTAACTGTGCATAAAACGTCTATAATAGGTTGTGGGTACTTGCAGCATTGGATGTACATTTTCGTACGACATGAAAACTTTTTCATTTAATGGAGTGTGCCGTCGAGTCGTGCCATTGCATGTGTCAACGGTTTCAAATAATTCGTAACAATACGACGGAATTTATTCAGTGTGATCTACAGTCTACAAGAATATTTTCATTTTTATGCGTGATATATGCATTTATAACAATTTTAGTAGATGTGAGATAGAATATTTTTAATGTTATTAGATAATATAGTCCATACTATTCCAACTATAGTCGAAGTTATAGTATAAAGTTAACGTTTATACTATACCAACACCAACGTGGATATTTACAGATATTTAATACTTCGCTCACGTCAATTGATTTAAATAATATATGTACAGCATTTGTAAGCACCACCCGACCTATTGTATGTCATGTTACCCGAACTAGTGCTGACTATCCAATACGAACTCTATTCTTACTATACTATACTTTCTATACAAAAATACGATGTACGATGAATTTTATATCTATAAAATTAAAGGGCATGGACGAATTGCACTTATTTTAGTCGAACTGCACTCGGGTAAAAAGCAGGTAGTAGTCAAATTGCACTTGGGAAAAATTATCATACATTTGAAGGAGTTAAACATTTAGTAAACACTCATTTTCCTTCCCACTTACAGGCTTAGGACTGACAATGATTTTAATCATTGGCGTGGTTATAAAAATGATTGTTTTATACATCACATTATGTTAATTATATATTTATACATTAGAACTATTATATTATATTATTATACATTATAATATTATATTATATAATATATACATATAATTATTATCATTATACATTTTTTTTAAAAAATCGTCAAATTTAATTATTGTCAATATTATATTGGTTATCTGCGTTATCTAAATAGCGTTCACGAACTAATATAAATAATGCTATAAAATAGTACGCCCGCCGTAGCGTTCTCAAACATAATAATCCTAATATTTTTAACGGGTTTTTACTATACACGTTCCACTTGTAACTCTTTTTTTGAACGATTGCAGTTCGATAACTACCTGATTTGGGTTTTTACCCGAGTGCAGTTCGACTATTACCTTTTTTCAACCCAAGTACAATTCCACCATTTCTTTGTAGATAATAAGTGCAATTCGACTATCCCGAAATTAAATTGTACGACAGATGGAATTTTTTAGAAATTAAATCAATCTTCAATACCTAAAAGAAGTGATATTGTCAATTGGTCATATTTTTTTAACAATGACATTTAGAGTAGGGGGTAGTTTGACAATTGTAGTTGACTGGGGCAAGCCTAAAATATTCCATCCACCACTGCATAAATGTGATATTTCAACAAAGAAAAAAATCAGTGGTCCAGTTATTACTTATTAGCAGGGTACGGAATATTTTTAATGAACTTTAACGATTCTTTAAGTGTCTAACTTTATTTGCCATTTTAAAATATATTTATAATTAGTAAATATTGATTAGTTATGATTAGTTATGACATGTTAGTTGATAAAAGTATGTTTTAAAATGCAAAAAAAAATTGTAAAGGAGTTCCCCGGCACACGCAGGTTTTGTATAAATTTTGAACAAAGTAGTTAAATATAATATCAAGTAGGTATCTAATTAACGTTGCAATTAGAATGAATTACTTTTATTTAAAAATGTAGAGTTTTTTATGGTATTTTAAAATGAAATATTTATAATTGTATGAATGATTACTGGTTTAAATTGTCTAAAAATTATTTATAAATATTAAAAATTGTTTTACTATTATTTATGACTAGTTTTAAACAAGTGAAATTTAAAATATTAAAGCAATTAGAAGTTGTAAAAACATAAATATAATTGTAATTATTGCATTCATAGTTGATTAATTTGTGAAGTTTAAAATTTAAAATAAATTGTGCAGAAGTTATTTTTAATATCAAGAAGGTAGCTAATTTCCATAGCATTTAGAATGAATGAATTTAATGTAAAAATGTAGAGTTTCTAATTCATTTTTAGAATGTATAATTTATAATTTTTTGAATGATTTCAGATTTAATTTGTCTGAATAGATTCTAGATATCAAAAATTGTTTAATTAATCTTTATTACTAGTTATAAACAAGTGAAATTGAAAAGGTTTAAAAAAAAAAAATAGAATTTGGAAATACATAATTATAATTATTACATAAATAATTATATTTATTACATTCTTAGTTGATATAGGTTTATTTATTAATACAAAAAAAAAAAAAATTGTGCAGGGGTTCCCTGGCAACCACAGGTTATTTTTACAATTTTAATAATATAGTAATAAATAATATCAGGAAAGTAGCTAATTTTTGTTACAATTAGAATGAATTAATTCAAAGTAAAAATCTAGAGTTTTTATATCATATTTATAATTATATGTATGATTTATGATTTAAATTATTTTAATATTTTTTATATAAATCAAAATTGTGTTATTAATATTTATTACTAGTTTCAAAAAATAAAATTTAGAAAAAACTAAAAAAATTATATATCGATAAAACAATGATACAATTGTAAATATTACATTCATAGTTGATATAGCTATGTTTTAAAATGAAAAAAAAATGAGAAGGGTTTCCCAGGCACCCGTAGGTTTTGTTAAATATTTTAATAAAATAGTTATACATAATATCGAGAATATACATTATTTATGTTGCAATTAGAATTCATTAAATTATTGTAAAACTTAGAATTATTTTTTTTTATTTTAATGTGTTATACTAAAAACAATTATAAATATTATATCTAAGAATTATTAAAAATTAATTAAAAACCGATGGGTTCGCTTTGCTATACAGTTGGGGGTGGGATGCACATCGTTTATAAGATAGGTCATTTAACAATAGATTTGTTAAATATAAATGCAATACTAAATATTATTGTATTTGAATAACGATAATCGTTATAATATTGTCTTTCAAAAAAAATAAAATTAAAAGAGTATATTACAAATTATAAATAAATAGATATGACACTTTACTAAAATATAGTAAAAATCGCACAATACATTTCTTCAATATATAAATGATGAAATAAAAATATCATATCTCTGATCAGTACTATAATATTATACTCCAATTGTCACAAGAACTTGAATGTCTTATAATATAAAATTTTTACTTCTGTGTGGGAATCACCACACCCACGTTTTTTTTTTTTTTTACTACCCTGGAGAAACTTATACACATCTTATTTTTATTTTGATGTAGGAACTAACATATGCAATTATTTACCTGCTACTCTCGCATAGGATCTTACTATTCCCCGTTGATACTTGACAGACTTGCCCTACCTTAACCTAACCCTGTATATAGAATATAGAATATACCATTTATTTTGATTCGTAGATATTATTTTATTTATTAAACGCAACCATATAATATGTAAGTTCACCTACCCGTTAATG
>JAIPRK010002797.1:0-12812 GCA_025469195.1 Chaitophorus viminalis | reverse complement strand
TACTATTTATGTTGCTGGATTATATTATTGGTCATTATACTGAGTTAATGTTTATTTCTTCCGGGGTGATTATTTGGAAGAGTAGATTTGATATTCTTGTGAGTCTAGATTTGAATTTCTTGTTTTTATTTGTGGATGTACTATGTATTGTATTGGCTAAAGTCTTTACAGTAATATCAGCTTGCTTACAAAGTTCCCTAATGCTGGTGTTTTTTTCCAATGCATTTTCTGTTATGTATTTAAATATATTAAAATCAGTGTATCTTGTGTCATTTTTCGAGAGGATATCGCGTGCTTGTTCTAGTGTTTCGTCGATGTTGGTGTCGTTTCGAGAGGCTGAGTTAGAACGAGATCTAATTTTAGGTTTTTTAATTTGATGATTACTTTTAGTGTTCTTTGGTGGATGTGAACTTATTTCAGGTGTTTTAAGTGGTATAGGGGAGATGATGTTGGTGAAGAGGGGCAGCTAGTTGATACTGTAAGCGGTCTTTTATATGTTCCTATTGGATTTTTTTCCATGTCTGATTGGATTTCTATATCAACTGCGCCTATAGGGTCGACTTTTAGATTATTTGCCGTGGGGGTGATTCTACGGATGTGTTTTTTACATTCTTGGCGGTTAAAGTGAATGTATAATTCTCCTGTGTGTTTTTACATGAAGATGATAGGTGTCCTATTTGTTTGCATAAGAAACAGGTAACTGTATCGTCAGTTAGAAATATTCGAAAGTTAGTATTGTTGAGATTAATAACTAGGGAAGGAGGAATTTTGTCGTAGTCCTCGGGGTTAATATATACTTGTCTACGAAAACTTGTTATGTGTGCGAGTTCGCTTGTGTTAAACCCTGCCTTCAGAAATGTGATGTTCGAGGTAGTCCGGATACCCAACTCGTTTAGTACTATGTTGATTGAGTTGTGTGGGATACTTGGGTACACATTAGATAGGATGATCCGTTTGGATGGATTGATTAATTTCCTAATGGTTACTGTGTGTTCGTTGATCAGTATGTTTGGATGGAGTTTAACGATATTATCGGCTAGTGTATGGTTGGCGAGAAATATACAAAAACGGACATTTGAAATGCAGGACGCGGAAATGATGTTAGCCGGTCCAATTAGTTTATTGATAGCGATAACATAATCGATTTGCTTGATGCCTTCGGTAATGGGAATTTTGATTGCCTGGTTCATATTGGGTAAGTTGGTGATAGCTGTGGTTTCTGCGAAGCTTTTCGTATTAGTAGCTGGGGTGATAGAATTTGGTATGTTTTGATTGTTCGACATATTACTTTGATTGTTGGGGATTGACATATTAGTAGATGTAGATTTGTTAGATGCTATGAGTCTTTCGTTTATAGATTTTTTGGTGTTGGTTACAATCATATTATTACCGTGGTTGTTTGAATGTAAGTTATTACGCTTGTGCGTAATGGCCCCTCCGGGCGTTTGGTTCATTGGTTTTTGTTAGTACCTAGCGCGTCGGATATCATATAACTATAGAAAATATCATAATTATTATTACCTGATATGTAAGACTCGTACTGTTTGCTATCTGTTTGTTACAAATGCGGGTATGTAAAACGACTAAGACGACACACGTGTTTATCGTACGGAGGTCAAACACGAACTGATTATTATTATTATTGATCAGCTATCGACGAGTGTGATTACGAGTACACCATTACAGAGGTATTCGATAATTCACTCGATCGATCGCAAAATATACCTAAACTTGTCAGTACACCCGAATCATTCGTGCGGTGCATGTCTCAATTCTGTAATTCATGTATAACATTGATGAAAATTAATAAATTACAAAATATAATTTAACGGGCAAGAAGTGTTAATTTATTATTCATAATACCCACTTTGACCCAACAAAATTGATTAAATTTGTTAAGCTTTCTAATTAAATTTATTCATAAATTATTATTTATATGAATTATTATTATTTATTATTATTATTATTATTATTATTTATTAAATATTCATACAATTATTCATCAATATTTATTTAATCTTAGATCTCAATGATGACTCAAATGGAGCCATAGGTGTTCACCACCTGTATCATCTCATATATGCATTATACAATTTCAGTATTTTCCAGTACACTATGGTTGTACAATGCATTTATAAAAAAATCAACTTTGTAAGGACTAACTATAGTGCACTATGGGAAAACAAGATTAAATTAATAGTATAAATAGTATCACAATGACTGAAGTATTTACATTATTATTTTAATAACTCATTATTGTTATTGTTGCAGGCATGTACTATTTTCTATTTGAAAATTTGAGTTTATGTGATTTTACACTTTTTATAATTACTGTTTAAAAGTTTGAGATAGTGACATTTATTAATACTCAATTTTATATTTATTATAACATAATGTAGATTATTAAAGATCTCAGAAGTCAGATAGCTATGGAATTTTAACCGGCCTGACCTGACGATTCGTTCCAATACATTTTTTTTAAACATTGTACTTATTAGATGTACAATTAATATCATTGACTGCAGTAATTATTAGTACAGTACAGTACCTTTAACCGTTTCCCTAGCCTAAGGTTGTCAATCATAAGTTATTATTCTACAATGTATGATTATGCCTCTGCACTCGACCAATCGTTCATATATACTATAATATATATGCTGCAGCATTTGATAGAATATATTATAATATATATATATATAGTATTTAGTAGTGTTCTGAGAGGTCAGTGTTTTGTTATGTTTACTAATTTGCATATAGTTTTTCAACAAGACACAGGTAATGAATCGTTCCAATTTTATAATAACTAACAGGTATTTATGAATGTAGACAATACAGCTCAAATAAGTAAAGAGTATTCTGCTTACAGTTAATGATAATATTGGTTTAGTTTGTGAGTATATTATATTGGCTTACAGCAGTGTTTCCCAAAGGGTGTGCCGTGAAATTTGAAAGGTGTGCCGCGACAAATTGAACTTTTTTTATAAAAAAACATAAAATTTTATTTTCTTTATTTTTCTATATAATACAAATAAAAATAATTAATATAAAAATTAACTTTAAAATTACAAAAAAAAGATATGATTATACATTTTAGTCTTTAGTGCGAAACGTGTGCTTGATGTTATTTGCATAATAGTGCTATATCGATATAAGGATCGATGATTAACACACTCGCATTTCTTGTTCAACTGATAAAAGTCGTTCACGTTTCTTATTTTTAATATTTGTTAGTACGAAAAACCTAAGCTCACAGAGGTATGTTGTAAAAAAGGTAATAATATATTTATTGCAATTTCTGTAATTATTGGATACTCAGTTTTAATAAAACTCCAAAACTGAAATAGTTTAAATTTCATTAAATTTTAATTTCAATGAATGATCAGATTGAAGTTCTAAAAGTTGTTCTTGTTTAACTAATCCTAGATGTGATATTACATCTGATGTTACAGCAAAAGGATTTCGCACCCAATCATATTCGTTAATAGACAAAGATGGGAAGTATTTTTTCATTTAATCTTTTAAAATGATGAGATGATTTATTATCAAATCAGATGTTACTTCTCCATCTGGATCAACATCTGCTGTTAATGGAAACATTTGCAGTTGTTTTTTTTCTACGTGTGATATCCAAAGATTAATTTTCCGCAAAAATCCATTTAATTTATCAGACGATGTTAATATGATTTCATCTTTACCTTGCATATTGGAATTAAGGATATTTAAATGGCTAAAAATATCAGCTAGATAAGCAAGTTTTGCAGACCATAATGGATTATTTAATTGAGTTACGAAATCGCTGTTTGGGTCTTCATTATTGAACAACTCCAACAATTCATTTTTCATTTCATAAAATTTGTTTAAAACCTTACCTTTTGATAACCATCGAATTTCAGTATGTAAAACTAAAACTTCATAACGAGAACCAGCTTCTTCACACATTTTTTTGAGAATTCGTGTTTTAAGAGCTCTTGATTTAATATAATTTACCATTTTAATTACCAAATCAAGAACATTTTTAAGCTCATCTGGAATCGATTTAATCATCAAAGCTTCACGATGTATAAAACAATGGGTTGAAATAATATTTGGAAAATCTTGTTTTAATCTCGAAACAAAGCCTTTAAATTTGCCAGTCATTGCAGAAGCTCTATCTGTACATACGGAAATACAATTTGTCCATAACAGTTCATTTTATTTAGGGTATCACTGGCACAATTATATATATCTTGCCCGGTCGATGTTATTAATAATTCAGTACAAGATAAAAATTGTTCAATAGCCTCATTGTTTTCAATAAATCATATATAACTTAATAATTGACATTTTTGACTAATATCGGTCGATTCGTCAATTTGTAATGAAAATTTTTGGCCATCACATAAAATTTCGGAAACGTGTTTCTGAATGTCTGAAGACATATCGTCAATTCGTCGAGATATTGTGTTATTTGATAATGGAACACGAGAAACTTCCTTCTCAGCACTCTCACCTAACATTGATTTTTTTGCAAGCTGGTAATATTAAATTTTCAGCTATAGTATGAGGCTGCATTTTTTTAACTATTAATTCAGCAACTTTATAACTAGCAATCTGAGCTTTATCGGATATATTTGTTAGTTTTTCCAATTGTTTTGATTGTTTTACATTTGATGATAATAAGCGGCTAAAATAAGTTTTGTCTTTATTTAAAAAATGACCGTGTTTAGTAGTAAAATGCCTTTTTAATTTACTAGGTACCATACTTTCATTACTCAATTTTTCTCCACATACCAAACACTGAGGAATAGGAATAGTTTCTAATCCACAGAAAGTGAAACCAAAATTTAAATAATTATTATGGTACTTACGGCTTGCACCAGAAGATTGTGTACCAGATTTGATATTTTCAGTAACTGTCGTTTTCTTTCTTTTATTATCGCCATTATTTTCATCGTAATCGTCAAGCTTTCTTTTTATATTTAAAAATTTATCCATATTTATTATAAAACGAACATCGCAAAAATTCAATAAAATTCGGGCATGTTATGGTGTGGTTTGAACGTAACTGTTTCATACGACCGAACGAATTATCATTTAATATTGAAAAGACAAAAATGTATGATACACAGGAAAGTTCTGTGATATATATACAAGTACAGCTATCGAGAGATAATAATATTATTACTTAATAACGATAATAATACCCGACATCATTATATACGTATTATTGGATAAGTAGGTAATATTTATCTAAAGTGGTCCGTGACTTATAATAACTAATAATAATGTGCCGCGATGGGAAAAAGTTTGGGAACCGCTGGCTTACAGTATTCTAAGTTTTAATATTATAATAATTTTTAGGTGTATCGACATATAGCTCTACATGGTTGAAAAATGAAAAGTTTGTAGCATTTATACAGTCAAAATCAGAATAATCAAACATAGAATTATGATACGAATCGTTCCATGATATCAATATAATAATAACGTACAGGTATATACAGGAATATATGCAGTACCTATTGCATTTCAAATGCACAGAGTACATTTAAAACAGTTTATTTTTAATATCAACTGTTTAATAAATACCCGTGTATTTATGAGTATAGGTAGTGTTGCATTGAATGTGTATACAATACACAGTATGTTATATCGATTTAATAATAAATACAAATAGGAATTAATAAATTGATTTTTGACCGGCCTGACCTGACCATTCAATAAATTTTATTTAAATGTTGTACTTATTAGGTATACGATTAATATCATTGACTATAATACATTTATAGTATAGGTGCATTTAATACATTTTATTTCACTGTATTAAATTGGTTTGTGTAAATAAACTTTTTAAAATTTTTAACTGGTATCAATATATTTCACTGTAACTTTTATGCAAAACTTATGTTGATTGTGTTATAAATCACATAAATCTACTATTCATGTATTCATTACATTCTCATCCCCAATTCAATACTTAATGTTATATTAAAATAGATTTGTTTAGTTTTGTTATTAGATTTATTTAATTCATTATTCACACTGATGCTATTCATTAATATTTATTAGATCTCAATGACTAAAATGTATGCATTCATTCATTCATTCAGTCATTCATTTACCACCTACATTATACAAGCTCAGCGTTTTTTCACAATTATTTTCTTTTACAATTATATAATTCTTTCCTAAACACTTACATTTTTATATATAATACAAAGGTTTACAGTACATTTAAAAAAAATCAATTTTTTAAGGATTAATGATACTGCACTAAGGAAAAACTATAGGACATTAATTAAAATAAGATCAAATGAAATTCATAATAATACTAATTGTTCCAATATATTTTATTTACTGAGTATGTAACTACTAATTTGTATCAATGACTGAAGTATTTATAATATTATTTTAATAATAACTTATTATTGTTATTGTTGTAGGCATGTACTATATTCTATTTAAAAATTTGAGTTTATGTAATTTTACACTTTTTATAATTACTGTTTAAAAATGTTTAAAAATTTGAGATAGTAACATTTATTATTAAATACCTACTCATTTTTATAGATTATTAAAGATCTCATAAGTCAGATAGCTAATGACTTTTAACCGACCAGGCCTAACGATTTGTTCCAATACATTTTCTTTAAACATTGTACTCATTAGATGTACAACTAATATCATTGACTGCAGTAATTATATTATATATATATTAGTATTAAATTGGGTTGTGCAAGTAATTTTTTTAAATATTCTCTAGTAATAATGTAGTGGTAATTTTTTTTTAAAATTTTTTACTGTCATCTATTATTTAAATTGATGTCTATAATTTTATTACTTTCCTACTTATTCAATATCTCATATTTACATTATATTTGAGATGTACTATCAGTAAATTGTATACATGTACTATATTATTATGTAAACAGTTGTTTTATGGGTTGTCATGTTAATTAAATATTATATTTCATAGAATTATATTAGATCTATTACATACTTGGTGCATTTTCATATAGTACCTCAATGTAATTGTTTAAGAATTTAACTTTTCAAACTATTAATCATTTTTATAACTATTTATTTATTAAATATGCTATATTAATAGTTTTAATAAGTTAATAAAATCTTAGCCTTATTATTGGACATTTCAAACTTCAAATTTTTTTTATTTTCATTTATTGTAATTAGATTTATTTAATTAATTATTCAAACTGATGCTATTCAACAGTATTTATTAGATCTCTATAATGACTTAAATGGAGACATATGTTTACCACTTGAATCATCTCATACATGCATTATACAATTTCAGTATTTTCCAGTTCACTAGGGATATATTATAGCACCTTTTACATTTATATATTCATACTTATTTCCAAAACATATATATCACATTTTTACAATAAATACAATGTATTTATAAGAAATTCTACTTTTTTAGGACATGATACTGCACTAAGAAAAACTATGGGACATTAGGATAACTTAAGATTAGATGAAATTCATTAGAAACTTATATATTATATAAATATATAATGCTAAATGTTCCAATATATTTTATTTACTTTGTATACCATTAATACCAATGACTGAAGTACTTATTATTATTATTATTTGCTGTGTATATACTATTGCACTGTAGGCATGTACTATATTATATTTAGAAATGTTAACTAATGAAATTTTATACTTTTTATTAATACTGTTTAAAAATTGGAGGTAGTGACATTTATAAGTCAGATAGTTACATGGTTTAAAAGTTTATATTATTAAAACGTCAAAGCAATTGACTATCATGGCTCTTAGAATATTAAACTATACAATAAAAACACAGGTAATGATTAAAATGGTATACCTTAAAGATTTACAGTTAATAAATTTATAAATATATCTATAGTTTACCACTGTCAGTATAGTGTATTTAATACATAAAAAAATATATAATATGTAGATATTTATCCATTGAAACAGCTGTTATATGATATATATATAATTTTCATTATAAATTACTGTAGTAGCATTTATTATTTATTTTAAAAAGTTTATTGCATATATTGCATATATTATGTTTATCACCCTAAACAATATATATATTGAAATACCAATGAATGTGTTATATATTTGTTTGAAAAAATCAAGCGTTATAACTTAACCACATAGTGCACTTAAATTAATATATATTTATAATAACAATTAATATTTTCTTTTTAAACACAAATTGTATTTTTAATGTGTTTAACATTGAATTTATTATATTTCTATTATTTTTAACGATTATATTTAACAAATAATGTTAGTTAAACCATAATTATTTAAAATTTGTCTCTATGCCGAAATTTCTTAATTGCTCGATTTCAGACCCTTAATACCAACTTGGTCGTTAGGGAGGGTGGTAAAGGCGTTGGTGTAGATAGGTAGGTGTCTCGGTTTTGAAACCAATGATCAATTAATGTGTGAATTATTTGAGCCACCTGCCCATACCTTTTTACATGGTCACTGAACATTTTTGCATTTATTCAACTTTTTTTTTGTTATAAAATTTATTTTTAGTTACCAAGCTTTAGAGGAGGGGGTTACCATCTCGCGTTTGTCTCTACTGATCTATAATACAATGCTATTAAAACTATATGTTGGTGATAATGTGCATTATTTGATTTTTTTATTTTTACTATATCTTATGCAATAACTTTCAAGTTCTTAACTAACCACTTTGCACAACAGTGCTATTCTTTTAGACTAACATGCACACTCCAGACTTGGAATCAACTAATTGCGTCAACTGCTATAGATTTGTATCCTAAACGACTCACAGCTAGACACTACAATCCATTATATTTCGACCTTGCCGATTTCGGTACGGTTGAAAGAACCGGACATACGTGTGGGCCCCAGTGACCGGGTCCGCGATCCGACGAAGTCAGATTGTCTACCTTGCTGGCTTATTTTCACAATTCTGCTTTTCTCTTATACGAAATTCACTTACTATAATAATACAATATGGTAACAAAGTAAAGGTAACAATATAATGAACAGAATATAATAGAACGTAACATGTAAAGGTAACAATATAATAAAAAAAAAATAAGACAACATAGTTCACAAGATAGGCAATAATATTGCCTACCTATATAGCAGGTGGTTATTCTTAATTGTGAATTAAATTAAATGCGAAATTTAACAATAAAAAGAAAAAAAAATTGTTTACGATTGTAAGACTATTTTATTCCTTACCATGAATATAGATTTAATCAAAAATTTGTAACTCAATTGTTGTCTATAATAAAACTAAAAAATTATACCAGATTTATGGAAGTAATTATTAAAAGTATCTACCCAATTAATCGTGTTATGACTGAGAATAAAGTTTATACAATATACTTGTATATGGTGAAAAGAGTTTTTAAAAATTTATGATAATAATAAAAAAAATATAACCATCCAAAATAATCAAAATACGATACATTAAATGTACTGAAATTTGCTGTATTTGAAGGTAAATTTTAGACTTTGAGAATAAACAAAAAAGTAATATTTTCACTTAAAAATAGTAGATTTTAAGAATAAATGTACAACTAGATAATTTATTACACATGTACCCAATATTTCTGATGTCCGCAAACAAATAGCTACAGTTCTAATTATATTTTTTATTTATATATTATAAAAATTATTATTACCATTCTACTCTTAGATTTTGCCGAGTAATGTTTTAAACAATTTCTCAACTAACGTCTTATTTAGAGAAAATTTTGAATCCAGTCCACTAAGATACTTTCCCTTGCATATTGCAATCATCTCTGGAGCTCCAGCAATCTGCAAACAATTTTTAGAATTAATTGGAAAAGCTATAAGATTTTCATTATAGCTAACTTTTAAAGTTGTTATTTTGCATTTGTAGATAATATATTTAACTGTGAATTAAACAGTTAATTAAGTTAAGTTTTAATCTTTTATGAATATATGGTAAATATAAATGTATATATATATATATATAAATAAATAAACTTTATTAATACAAATACTTCTGTTCTGATAATATACATTATATAATTAGTATACTCACATTAAATGATGGTGTAACCTTTTCTTTATGAAGTTCATCCAAACTATAAAGTTTAATATTCTTATATTCATCAAGAGCCACCAGTTCCTTCACTATTCTAAATACAGTTTCACAAGATTCATTCTTTCTATAACATTAAACAATATTATAATCACTAGTAATTTCACATTAACAATTAAGTGAATAGTTTGGGCATATTTATCTATCTGTATCTGTATTCTGTATATCTGTATCTGTATATGTATGAGAGTATATTAAATAAAATGTTCTTAACCCCTTTTTAGCATGTACGGCGTACGCGCTAACTCAAAAAGTACCCAACGGATATTAGTACAGTTTTCACTAAACAATAGGTCTAGATGCAGGGAAGGTGTCAATGTATAATTTATTTCTATAACTTATTAATACAATTTTTATTTATGATTTTTCAAATTATTTATGAATTTGCTATTTAAGGAACCGTAAAATAACTGCCACATGTTGAAAATTCTATGACGCAGTGGCACTTCAGTAGGATTAATGTGGTAACTGTAAGTGTATTTCATGAGTGAACTTTTATATATTTGTCAATTTTTCGTCGGCTTATTTTCCTATTTATCATAAATAACAAGCAAGAACTCTCCTCTAAATGGTCATCTCATTTCTGATAATAAACGTAGATTTTACTTATAGACACAAAATACGATTCGTTATGAGATACAGCCAATGAGAATCTCAAAAAAGAACCGGATGGGCCTCACTCTGCTGTACAGTAAGGGTTGGAGTGCACCTCGTTCATAGGATAGTTTATTACAATAGATTAGTTGAATTTGAATGCAATGATAGTAATCATTGTGTACGAATAACGATTCTGAACGGATATGATATATTGGTCTATTATAGGAATATTATAATATATTATGTTATATTTAAAATTAAAAATAATGTCAATATTCTCTGTTCAAACACTTATAAAAATAATAAGGCCTATGGATTTGAATAATTTTGAAATGACAGTAAAAATCTTATCAAATAATCTTCAATTAAAGTTTCCAGTATTTCGTACCAGCCAAATTATTTTATTAATGGTTATAAAAAAAAAAAAAAAAATGTAAAAAATTAAATATTTCAAATGCATATTAAGTAACATTAAAATCATTATAATATTATGAAAAAATATACTGTAAAGAAAATTCCAATATTAACAACTGGTAAAACTTTTGAGTTTCTGCGACTGATACTTTTTGAATTATTACAAATATTTAAAATCGTTTGAGAATAAATCTGTATTTTATGCAATGACGTAAAAATTTTTTTCAAGAAAATTTTGAAGAATAACTTATGGATAACTTAGTGTTAAAATTTTGAATTATAAGTATAAACAGAATAAATTTTATGAATTTTTATCTACAAAATACATTGCAAATTAGTGATTTTAACATATTTTATACAAATTTGAACTTTATGGGCTTGTAAAAAAATTTTCGTAAAACGATCTACGATATTTTTTAGTGACGATGAGCATAGGTACTTTATAATAAACCTTGTATTAAATTTTCAAGTGTTTTTTGACAGCCAAATATATTTTATAAATATTTCAAAAAAAAATAACTTAAAAAAATCGAAAATTTAAATTTTCTATAAATAAGTCAAAATACTCGAAAACGCTAACATACACTAATAATACTAATATAAAGATTCGTGAAAATTTCAAGTGTTGGCGATTTTTCGTTTTTGAGTTAGAGCATTTTAAAAAAATGTATTTTGTCAAAACGTGAATTTGCCTAAAATTTCCTGTTTTTTCGTAATTTTTTTATCGTTATTTTCAACGCTTTTAAAAAGTATTGAAAAAGTTGTATTTTTAACAAGCCCACAAGTACCATCTACATTCACTTTCAGAAAAGTTGCTGTTTAAGAAAATTGAAGCATTTTTACTACCAAAAAAGGTATCCTCAGACAAAAAAAAAAAATAAATAAATAACACACATCATTGTAAAATCAATAGATTCCATCACCATCAGAATCTAAAATGCACGTTACAATAATATGACAAATTTGCGTGTGGAAATAAGTGAAATGGGTTTTCACTATCTCGTACAACTCCGTGTGTGACAATCTAGCCGCAACGACTTGATATAGCGAGAGGTCCTGCTAGTTAATTCTACTATTTTTTTCTCTTAAGAGTGCCAAATAATTATATAGATTATACCTCTTATAATATACGAATATTTACAATTTTTTAGAATCTGAGTTGAACAAAGATTAGCATTTATCATAATGTGTAGTTTTTATTTTTTTAATTCGTTATCGAAATCGACCATATGGAGTCTAGTTGATACATTAAAAAAGTAAATTTTTGGATTTCTCCATATCCGAATAAAGGAAACTATTGATAAATATAAAGGTATTTGGATTTTTTACTATATTATTCTTTAATGTAAATATATATTGATCCATTTGCCTTCGTTCGAATATTTTAGTACGGGATACGACAATAGAATGATTAAAAAAAAAAAACCAATTTATATATATCAACTATTCCTATACTTTACCCTATCATAAAATCTCACCCGACCTTGGAATTTCTTCCTTTCAATGTTTATCAATTTAAAGAGAATCTTTTTCAGTCAATATCTTTTTTCTAAAGCAATAATATATTAAATTACATTTTAAAAGAGCAAAAAAACAATACCCATCCCTGTAACTCACTCTACCTAGGAGACTTTTTTTTACACATGGTCAACTATAAAGATTTTTATTTTTAATTTGATTATTACCGATTGAATTA
>JAIPRK010002796.1:0-12826 GCA_025469195.1 Chaitophorus viminalis | reverse complement strand
AACTCCGTTCAGAATCGTTATTCGTATACAATGATATCTATCTTTGCATTCAAATTTAACAAATCCATTGTAATAATGACCTATCCTATAAACGAGGTACACTCCACCCCCAACTGTACAGCAAAGCGAGGCTCACCCGTTCTTTTTATCATTATACATTGTTAGGACTTATGATATAATTAGTAATTTTTTTTATAATAATATTAATTTATATTATATTGTTTCACATTTATTAAATCATTGTTAATTGTATTATTATAAACGAAACTCTTACAGAATGTAAATAAATATTCATGATGTACTTACATTTATAACGTTAATTTAATGGCGTGGACAACTGTAATTTTAAGAGGCAATCACCTCCATTATCTCTCAGGGATGGTCATTGCTACAATACTCGTGTTTGATGTAAAATAATTTGGGTTCTATATTTAGAATAATCATACTCAGAAATATTTAAATTTTGTTACCTACGCCATTTAACAGTACTGTACATTATACATAATATGCCTGCATGGCTCTATAAAGCTTTTTTATAGGACTTAGTTCTGTTTCGATCATTTCACGAATTAAATATGTGTGTGGATACACTTTGTACATATATTGTACACTCGTTAAAATAGCAAATATAATGTAAATTATCATAATAATTCCAAACAATTAAAAAAAAAATAAATAAATAATAGTTATATGAATACCACGAGATGTGAACGTTAAATGATGACGAATCGATGATAATTAATCAACAAATATTTACGAGAATAATTTTTTAGTACTATGCAGGTTTATTTTGTCGGAATTTTTCAGAAAAATCGTATTATTAATCAAAAAAATAAAAACAGCTCATCATCATTAAACACATAAAAAAGTATACAAAGAATATATTTTATAATAGTAGTGTTTTACGAAAAAAATATAAATGCGCCCAATTTTTTTTATACATTTTTATCATATAAGGGATCAGTATATAGTTAACGAAAAAAAAGGACAATATTGTAATCCCCTGAGGGTCATTTTGGTAGAGTAGGCCCAAGATATTGTATCTCAGTCTTTGAGCACGCAAGGTCTACTACACTACGTGGAAGTACTATATAGGTATGTAACGGTGCAATTTCATAAAATGGACAAAGTTGCAATACTTACAAGAGGGTCGTAGGTGAAAATAGAAGACACGTAAACATATTAAATTTCGCAGCAAGGACGGTTTCTCAAAAAACATTAGTCGTAACTCAAATGGGTGGACACTTATAAATATCTTGAACGGTCGCGGGGTTGAAAATCATATTTTTTTATGCCATGGAAGTTGCGGACAACATTAGAAACTCGAAGGACTAGCCCGACTAAATATACATGTGGGTGTGGGGATATATATATATATATTTATTTATTATATATACAAATTTAACGAATTTGAAAGCGGGGAAGGGTTACCCTACTGCCTCACGTATTATAATATAATTTGCCTCGTTTGCGTACGCTATAGAAACCGCCACTGTCGCGGACTGGACATTATCGGATGTACGGGCGTAATCAACGTCTGGAAAATACACGGCTTCGTTATAAAAACATAACTCGGCCAGCGTTGCTTGTTCCGGTCACGATGGCATCACGAGTACAATTAGAGACGGCCTAGAGAGGAGGTGGTGCATTATGATCGGGTAGGTTCACTGGTGCCGGGGGGAGGGGGAGAACTACGCGTTAGCATGTAACCCGCGCGTGAATAATCACGACAGCATATCAGATAAGCCGTCTCTCGCTCGTCGTGTTGGGACTTAATTCCGAAATTTGTACTTAGCTGCTATCCGCGCGCGAACGGTTCAAACATAAGAGGAAGAGACCCCCATAGTTCCTATCATAAAATACATATAATATAGCCCGTCTCGTGCTGCGCTAGGTGTGCAGTAAGTAATATATTATTATTATTATTATTATTATTATTATTATGTGTGTCCCGCGAGGACTTTATGGCTTGTTGGCGTGCCACGAGCGTTTCGACCCAAACGTCTTCATTTCCACTCCTGAACAAGGAGCGTTTGCACACAAAATTAATTTCGATTAGGTATATTTTTATACGGCTCGAGGGCTTGATATTAGAAACACGCACGCACAAACCGCAATTTCTCGTTGATAACAATGCACACGCATATATATATATATATATATATATATATATATACTCATATTTTTCGAATGAAACCGTCGCAGCAGTTTTTACGTAGATTTTGAACTCGCGAAACCGCACGAATTCATGTACATATAATACAGGTATACAGGTGTGTATAAATAAATACGTGAATCCTTCGAAAACTGTTCTCGGTCGATTTTACCAACATTTTACATATATAACTATGACGTTTTAATCATAACTTATTTCAATAAATTAAATACAAAATAATAATAATAATAAATTACAATACATGTAAGCCCGTTATTATCATATTTGTGAGTGAATCAGTAATATAGTTTTGGCTGCGAAATATGTATTAGAACCAAAGAAAAATAAGTAAAATACATAATTTAAGTGGCCCACCCATCGAAGACCGGTTCATCGAGAATTTTTGACATATTAGATACCTAATCCACTTCTGCAAGTTTACGAAATATTCTAGCGATATTGTTATAAGCAGCACATATATTATATAATGCCTAGGAAAAAAATAGACTTTTAAAATTGTATACCCGTTAACAAGGCCTACCAATATATCATAATTAAAATTCCAAACTTGAGTTATTAGTTAGAGATTTTAATTCAAAAAATTATATAGTAAATAATAAAGAATCGTCAAAATATAATTCCCTAACTACCTAATATCCCTGAAAAACGTGAGTAAGACAACGTTAAGCGGAGCCCATCAAAAACATAAAATCATAAACTAAAAATAAATGAAATAAGAAGTTTATAAAACGATCACTATACAACGATGTGATAAAGTTTGTTAACCGTTTGTGATTAATCTGTGCATAAGTATAATCAAGGATACATGGAATTCTAGGAAATATATGGGTTCAAAAGTGTTGATAAATTAAATTAATGGACTAATAAGAGAGTTTAATATTGTGGTATAAACTGATATAAAATATTGGAAAATATAAACTCGGATAAATTATTTGAGTTGCCCGTAGTTGCCCCTATACTTACGTCTTTTGTTTGAGACGGCTATTATATTATTATATGATTCGTAAGTACTTTTGATGTGACAGGTGACATAATAAGGTGGTATTTTTTTATGAGGGATGTTTAACTTTTTTTGAATATGAACCACCTATGATTTTCAATGTATACTCCAGAAAATAAGGCACACTTGAACTTCACAGATAGTTCAGGTGATTTTACGCATTTTACGGTAAAGTGTACATTGTCACATTTGACACAATTATACTAGTGAGCACAGTAAGAAAAGAATTGCATTGCGTTAACGGCATTATACAGAAGTTTTACTTTATTTAAATTGTATTGTGCAGCCCAGCTGTATATATCGTCGATACAAATCAACGAATCACATTATCGTCTTTATTATTGAAATGAAAAATTTGTATTAATAAGAAAAAATATATCAAGTAATTTGAAGACAATAAATTTCGTATATAAAACTCGGGTAGGTATTTTTTCATATTATTATTAGATTACAACATAGATTTCTTCATATACCATTGTCTCATCTTCACAAAACAAAAAACAAAAGTCTCCACCGCACCGGATTATTATTTGTTAACTAATATGATAAGAGTGTCGTTCGTGCATATATCATTAATTTAAATAATAACTGTGTATGTATAAAATACCAGTGTATCTCTAAAATAAAACGAAAATCACTTGAAAGATCAGCGAAATATAATAATATATACTTATGTCTTGTTAATAATGTAATATAGTATATAGAAGTAGCAGTTGTTTTAACAACGGTAATAATATTCGTTTACTTGATAAGCAAACGCAAATTAATAATAAATCCTTGGGTGGTTTCAACATAATCCACGGCTCTCGGTCGTTTGTAATGACACCCATTCCATAAAATTTAAATTATTAACATTGTCTCAATGGTCCGGCCGCCATCAGGCAACAGTCGGTTTAAAGAAAAATCTAACACAACCACTCATATTACACCACGAACTACGGTTATTCCGTAAGCAGTAGTGGCGTCAATATAAATTATTAATGATGAAGGGACGAAGGATCATTCTACGAAGAATAAAAGCACCCAAAATAGTTATAGATACGTGAAAGTATATAGTTAATAAGTTATATTACATACACATTTTCCACGCATACAAAATATAATACTTTAGCTCAGAGGTGGCAAAACTTTTCCGGTGGTCGATTGCCTAATTTTTATTATTTTTAAAGTTAAAATAAAGTTACTGATATAATATAGTTTTTAATATTATTTGTTAACATTATCGAGCTGTGATATAATAATATATTTTAGAACTATACATATTTATTAATTTTAATACTTTAAAATTCAGTTAGTATTAACTATCATTTATCTATGCCAAATCAATTTATGTTTAAAGAATTTTACTTAATAAAATAATTTTCCTTTGTATTGAGCATTTTCCAAACTATTGAAATAAATATTACAAAAGTTGAAAAATCAATAAACAAGTGGAAAAATATTTTTAAACTTAAACAAATACCTCTACATTTTAAGTGCGTAAATCAGTTCCAATAACTCAAAAAACTTTAGCATGATATTAAATACTATACATTGCCTTTATCCAATTATAGTACATTTATCTGAACATTGATCGTTACATATTTCTGGTAAAAATTGTAATAAAATAATATTATGAAATAAAAATGAACTTGCAGCATTGTAAACAATTTTTAAAAAAAAATATTAATTTTTAAATGAATAAAAAAACAAGCCAATATAAACGTAAAATGAAGTATTAAAAAATGTTTAAGAATCTGACAATCTGGTTTGTCAACTGCTACTATACATTAAAATCGCATTACTAAATTCGTTATATAACAAACATTTTATATCTAACTAGAAACTTAAACACATGAATATTTAATTATTTTTGAAGTTTTATATTACAGCATCCCTTTAATATCTTTCATCACCAGGTAATCTTCACTATAAATCAATTTCAAAATAAATTTCTACCAACAGAATATTTTATATTTTATTATATAAAAAAAACGAATTTCAATTAATTCTCTGAAGGTTACTATATTATATCCGATTGTATACTGTATTAAGAATGGAGAATTAATTAATATTTGGTTCTCGTGTCGTTTTTCAAAAGCAAAACTTGTGTTTAATTGGTAGAATTGTTTTTAATAATTTAATAATAAAAACAGTTATTTCAAAAAGTATACAACATAAATAATATACAACTAACTATCATTACCAAGAGTTATCTGTTGTTTAATTTGCAACTAATATGGTTAAATTAATGCAAATAACACTCGGCTAAAAGTTGTATTTAATTTAGAATCGATGTAGTTCCGTCATATAGTAGTAGTTATCAAATTCTCTTCATCATACGAGTAAAATGGAACTACTGACCAAGTTTCATACGTTTCAGCGGTTCTGGCTAGATTTTTTTTAATTTTTTAGCCTTTTATTCTATAGTTGATTAAATATTGAACTCATTTAATATATATTATTCTAATATTATGAAGATTAAAAATATTATATTTTAGTACTTTGAATTAATAATTGTCTTCTAATTATACGAGTACCATAAATATAATATTTTGTAATAATATATTTCTTCCATTAAAGATAATGGTCGGAGATTATGCCTAAAAATTTAGTTTTAGAAACATTTACAAAATAATGGCAATTACAAGTATGATCTTGCCAGACTTATATACTATTAATTTGTATACCTAAATTGATTTGCAATATTATACTGTAAATAGACAATAGTATATTCAACTAAGCCTAATAAAGTTCCTTGATAAAATTAATTAGTCCTTATTAATATATGTAACACCACACTTAAGTAAAACAGTAACAGAAGAACTGATGCAATCATTAATTCTATACGTTTTATATTATATTATATTTGAAAGATATGATGAGAATAGAGATAAATCAATTCCACGAATACTATAATATATTATATATATAGATAAATTGTAGTACCTATCATATCAGCATTAAAATTGAACAGGTCGAAAAATGTGATAGCATTTTAATTTTATTATTTATTATTTTTGGAAACGGCAAAGAATAAGGAAATTTGTTTAAATTCACAAGACGAGCTTAGCAATAAAATACTAAGAAACCGAACGTATTAGAATTATTTACATAAAATAATCCAGTACGGCTTACGTGATCAAACAAACTTCGAATAAAAACCAAAATTGAAATGTATAATACGCATAGGTTATAACAGATTGTTATGTGTATTTACTATTTAATCTATAAACGGTGTTATAGTGGTTCAGATTAATTAAAACAAGTCCTCAAAAGCAAATTGAATAACGTTACGTGACGACCGATCAATAGCATAGTATTGATTACAATTAGCTTCCGCGATTGTTTGAAACTAAATCGTTTTATTACCGAATGCTTTTATACATCACCGAGCTCTGAAGTCCGAAGGCATCATTGGTAAGAGGAATTCAGGGAAATATCAAGAACGACCTGTTTTAAACATAGGCATTAATTTCGAAACAAATATAACTTACATTGGTTTATACTATTTGTTGGACTGGTTTTCATTACCGTACAATATTGTTAATTTATAAAACATATTTCATTAACTACGCGTTGACTTTTATTTCGGATGAATTCAAACAGAAATAACATTAATGATAATGACTTTATTATTGAAATATTAACTCCTATACAATGAAAGGCAGTAGAATATCTCGATGGCTTGAAGTCACCTGGAGAAATAAAAATACTATAACTTGAATTATAAATAATCTCAAGTTCACTATCGAATTTTAAGTGTAAGCATATGCGACCCTCAATATATTATAAGTAGGTACAAATATATTCCATCTTCTGGTATCATAATTTCATTTTTAAGCAATCCATTGAATAATAATAAAGAATAATATTTAAAATATATAATTATATCATACACGCATTCGAAATAAAAATATAACCTTAAGTCCTAAAATAAGCAATTTCATTCTTAATTCTATAATACATGTATTTACCTAAACATAAATATTTTATTTGTCTATTCTAAATAAATTTATAAATTAGAATTAATATATTAATTATACCTATACTTATAAGTTATAACAGTTATAACTATCAGATAAATATTATTATTAATATGACCTGTAACACTTATTCTATTTTGCGAAAAAAAAATAAAAGTGACTTTATCCTTTTGATAGTAGAGAAAATGTACTATTCTCAATCAATTTTAAGTTTTGTTATCTTATAAATACAAAAACGTAGAAACTTAATAAAAGTGCTGATTTTCACCACGACGATATTATTGAGTTGCTCGTCGATTAGATCTAGGGTTAATAATTTATTGGAACCAGGCGATTAAATAATGTATACAGATTGCTTATTATCAAATGATGACTGGATAATATTGATATTGATCGATTGATTGACTAATATGTTAGAAACACAAGTTAGAATGAAATCGTAAAACATTCTAAGATGTGCATAGTTCGGCTGTAATAATTAATATAATAAATACGCGTCTCAATATGAAAAATAATAAAATCGTAAACAATAATAAAATATATTACGATCTTATAAGTTCAATTATAGTATTTTTTTCCTCACCATATAATACGAAATAATAATTCTTTACAAAAACATATCATTAACGTACCAGAGGCATTTTCAATGGTGTCTGCGTTCACGGTTTTGCGCAAAAAAGTATCTTAGTAAAAAATAAGTCTAAAAAGTGCGTACAAACAGAAACAAATGTATAATATTTCGGTTGATTAACGAGACTTCATCATAGCGTGAATGCCCCCAAAAATAAAATATACGGGTAAAATAATACAAACGTTTTGAAGTTTTTCATTATTTGCATTCGTACACTTAAAGGTTTTTTTCTTTTCGTCGGGAATACGACACGAGCACTAGCATACTAGTGTTCACTCTTTTTATGTCTATATAAATTGAAATCAACCGCAATATAACTACAAAGTGCAAATTGTGTCATTATATTTTAAATAAGAATGTACAAGAATCGTTTTAACTCAAAAAAAAAAAACTTGTTTTGAAAATTATAATTTTTTATGCGGTAGCAGTTACATAATGTTATTCTGTTGCTGTAATGCCAGAAATAAGAAAAGGTACCTAATATAATTTCTGATATTTTCTATCATCAAAGTGTTTCTTAGATTGTGTTTTTTTTTTTTTTTTTTTGAGATTTTTAGATGTATAATTTATTATGATCTGATCAAAATTGCATCTGTATGAAAAACAGTCATCCATATAATTTTGCACAGTTCTTTTTTTTATTCTAAAAAGTCTGATGTACAATACACAATCTTGTAAAAATCATATTTATCCTATCATTATAATATTTGTATGCTATAGTTTGAAATATGCAAAATATTCCGTGTAAGGACTCGTTTCTTTTTACGCATTTAATTAAGTATTAAAAATAGTCGACCATTTGTTCTGTTGTTAAAAACAACTATAACTTGGACTACTTAGACTTTAGAGTATTGTCAGGCAAGCTTATTTAGTTTGTAAAATATTATTTTAAACACCAACAACTACTTATAAATTTATAAAAAGTTCTGAGAATAAGCATTTCGTCTATATTTATATGAAAGCACGCATGTAATATACCAACATCATAATATTTATATGGTAATTTATAAAGTTATAATATTTAACAATATTTTTCTTTATCTTTTTCTTTTTACTTAGATCACCAACGAATTGAAAATTATTAATTACACGTTTCGTGATAATTGAATTATGCTGGGAGTTCGATATTCGATAAGCGTTGTTTTCAAAGTGACCCGGTAAATCTAGTATTACTCTATTTTTATTACACTCTTATGAGCCAAAAATTGACTCAGGTGGTACAATTATATTATGAACTACGTGTCATCACCGTGGATTCGCGAAACGGTATTTTGATTCTTCATTGAAACGTTTTATAATATACGTATTGAATAAAAGTCCGAGAGAGAGGGATGCTGATAATACAGGGTTAGGCTTGGTAGTAAAACTAAGTGACTAGATATTTTCCAGTTGACACGAATAATTGAACTCGTTGGGCCCATGTGTTTGATACTTCAAATAGCAAGCAACGGAAAAATTGGTTTCGTATTACGATATGCCAGAAGCGTATAGTTTTAAATCATTTTTCTCTTGAAATCATATTATTCAGTGGTGTTTGATAGTGTTTTTAGTTAGATTTCATATCGAACTTATTTTTGAAAATTTATAATTCGTAAACCATCAACTCAGAACAGAATGAATTTAATCTACTCGGGTGCATCACGTTTTTGGAATTAATTGGAAAAAATCAAAAAAATCCAACCACACCGTAGTGGAATAGTCCATTGGCGATCGTACTTTGAGTACACCGAAAACAAAACGATTACTTATAAAAATATACATAATAATATATATTGATAGGTATACTAATATTAAAAGTGTGATTATTATGTATAAATGGTATGTATAATATATTCATGGATATTTTTAAACTCTTGGTTATTTTGGATAAAGTAGTACTTGTTTACAATAGCTGTAGAATTGATATTATTCAATCCATAATCTAATAATAACTGCATAGGTAAGGTAGTAACGTTTTTGGAATGGTGTCCGACTTTCCACGTTCGCCGAAACACATTAGCTCACTCACTGCAACTCGTTTTGAGAGAAACAATCGATAGATTCTATTTCCCTCAGATTGACACATTTGTGAAGATAAAGATGCCACATGATCACCAGCTGATATAATAATTACTTTGCGTGGCCAAGCATATACATTTCAACCAAGTTATCGTTATTGTTATTATTATTTTATTTTTATTTTATTTTTTTTGTTGAATTATTGTTTAAATCACTATACCATTTATACTTGCATTGTTAACTTAGTTCTACGGGTTTAATTAACGTTTCGCTCGCCTAAAAAACTTTAGTAAACAATATTGTTTCCGGATTCTCAGGTTTCGGTAGGACCGCGTCTGTGGAATTTCATAATTAAACTATGAATATTATAAATGTTATTATACATGCGTAATCGTGTACGGTATAAAAATGAATCGTACATATTGGATTAAGTGTTAAACATTGCTTAGCGGCATAAGGCGGCTGTGCTTAATCGTACGGTCACCAGTTCGAATCCGGTAGGCATAGCCGTCCGATGAGAAGAAACCACTACCACCCCCTCTCAAACTTTAACACAAAATTGAGTCTTCATAAAAAAAATCGTTGAAATTTAATGGTCACGATGCCAAAATCTCCCTAACAAAAAAAAAAAATAATAATGGGTAGTATTTTTTGAAGAACAAATATCTTAGAACGATTGCGCACCACAAAAGATTATTTTGGACGCACTGCTGCAGCCCGCAGTGTATAGTTTCCATAAGATAATGTTTGTGCTGCACAGTTCTAAAGGGCACACCAATAATACGTTGTGTTATCTCAGTCTTACAAGTGTACAACAAAAAAGCACAATTCCCCGTTCTGTAGAAAAAATTATTTGTTGTTAATTTTAATATATGAGTAAACTGACCTGAATTGTCTCAAAATTAGGAAAGACTATTTTAATATTATCATTGGTTTTGATAAAATATTTTTCTTTTCAAGTGAGTTATATAATGAGAAGACACACACAATATTCTTCACTTTAATGGTTTAACCAATGAGGAGTCAGTCTAATCAATATTAGATAATATGTAATAATAAATAATTATTTCTTCTGCTCACAGATGTATTATAGCAGTAGTACGCTTGTAAAGCGGAGACAATGCATGCGGGTGTGACGTCTTTCTCTTTTACGAAATAATATTGTACCATAACTACTAGGACTTGAACAGTCAAATAAATGAACTTGAGGGGGGGGGGGGCTAGTCTTGTAATAGAACCACACTAGCTATTACTCAGAACACAGCCGCAACCGCAAACGAGACGTAATATAGTATTTGATAATAATTATAGAACGTAATACATTATTTTTTATTCAACATTGTATCAACTATTAGGTATAAATATATTGGTAATTGGTAATATTTAACGTGGGGGAGAATATTATTATGGTCTGATCAAACACTCGAGCGTTTCTATTGTTTAGGTACTGTTCGGAGAAATATTTAAAGGGAAGAGGTTTTCGAGCAGCGCGAGGGTTAAGGAACTAATAATATCCTTGCATCATTTCCCTATGTCTAACACCCTTATGGTTCATAACGGTTATTATGAAGCAACGATTTATAATTTCCGAAGAAATTGCGATCGCCATTGCCCATTGCATTTCCAGCACTGCGATAATAACAATTATTATTAACGCGCTGCACGAGAACCGTCGTCGCTACATTCTCCCGAGTCCCTACGACTTGTTCCGGTCGTCTGGCCGGTCACGTCCGTACAAAATTGCGGGGGCGTTTTTGACCGCGACTAAATGTTTTTCCCCGCGACAACGTGTGGAGTGGTTCTATCCAGTATCCACTATAGTTTCCTTTGACGGCTGTTGTTCCGTTGGAGCTGTAATAATGATAACGTCATAATGACGAGGATCACGATGATAATACTATATAATATAATACCATTATTATTATGTCTATTATTATTAACATTACCACGGTATAAACAATATTATTATTACGTCGCAACGTTTGTCACAATGATGTTCACCTGGTAGTTGTGTATCGTTTATTTTGAATTACACCGAATTATTATTATTATTATTATTATTATTATCATTGTACTGATAGTCGTTATCCTCGCGCCTCTCCGAACAAGTAGGTATGTAATTGTACAGTGTATATCTATATATATATATATATATATTAGTGCGCGTATTACATCAATGATAAACGACGGTCCGGTACGAGATGAGGTTATTTCGTAAATATGGGAGGGGTTAGAAGTAGGGGTCCGGCAGGCAGCGGTCACGTATAAACATTTACCGCGACGAAGATGAAAACGACCGGTTCTGCGGGGAGTAGAGCGATTCAAAGGACCTTGGCCGCCGATAACGTTCTCTTACATCCTTAATACCGGTGCCGCGCGTGTATTGGACGTCCGCCCG
Source organism: Chaitophorus viminalis (assembly GCA_025469195.1). NCBI lineage: Eukaryota > Metazoa > Arthropoda > Insecta > Hemiptera > Aphididae > Chaitophorus > Chaitophorus viminalis. The sequence goes on along the minus strand of JAIPRK010002796.1, from coordinate 658 downwards.
AATGCATTTATATTATACGAGCTCATTGCTATAGTTCTTAGACATCGTTTAGACCGAATACGCGCGCGCAAGTGCAGGACACAATGCGATATTAATATGTATATATTATATGTGATAAACATCCACGGCCTTTGGGTAGTATATATATATATATATATATAGTTAGAGAGAGAGGAAGAGAGTTGTAGGCAAGGAAAGGGAAAAAAGGGTCACCATCGTCATGGATGGGAAAGTGTGCGGCGTAGTGCTAATTCGGCTGAGGGTGCGGTAGTCGTTGGTGACATTTCTCATTTGACCTTCTTGGCGACAGTGTTGGCGATGCCCCTGGGGTGGGTTTCCTGGGCAATTAATCCACCGCCGTTGTCATCGTCCTTCCGAGACTATAGTAAGTCCCCCCTTCTTCTTCCTAGTTGCAGTCGTCGTCGTCGTAGTTGTCGTCCTTCTGAGACTATAGCTTAACGCCCCTACCCTCCCTTATCCCTCAAATACTACATACGTATACATATTACGCATGTATATTATAGTATCGTCATCATTATTATTATTATTATTATTATTATTATTATTATTATTATTATTATTATTATTATTATTATTATTATTATTATTATTATTATTATTATTATTATTATTATTATTATTATTATTATTATTATTA
>JAIPRK010002795.1:0-12838 GCA_025469195.1 Chaitophorus viminalis | reverse complement strand
AATAAATTTTTATAATTATGTATATTTGTTTATACGAGTACATTTATAATAATGTTAATATTGGAATCGTACGTCCGTCTGTACGTATATTGTCTACCAACACGACATCGACCGACGACCACCCACCCACCAAAAAAGTAATGAGACCTGGGTCTCATAGAACCCTTGTCACGCCGCCACTGACCTGCAGTTCAATTGTACAATTAACTATAACTAACTATCACTAACTGCATGGCTGAACAATTGGAATAAAAATATTTATTTCGAGAACAGAGTAAAAATATTTTTGTGACATAATATTTATCCAAGTACAAATTGAGAGTAAATGACATTTCAACATTTACGTGGTTTTACAAACTTTTGTCAGATAGTTAAACAATTCAAACTTATTAATGTATATCATACCAATATAAATAATTAAAAAATAATAGTCGTTTAAATTCAGACACATTAAAAATACATCTCTTCATTCAATATACTCCTGTTAATAGGTCTAATAGATATGTTTTGTATTCGATACGTTTAACTGCATTAATTTTTTTTTTTCACTGAGAATAATGCTTCAAAATCTAAATACGAAAAATATGCAACATTCATTTTTCAAATTTTTAATCGTTAAAATATCAACCAAACAATGTATTTGTAATTAAAAGAACGATTATTTTTCGATTATTTAAGAATTATTAAAGTGTATTACTTCCATATAAATACATATTTTAAGAAAAAATAATCACATACAATTATTACGTTGCGTACCTACGACCTACCTATCTACACTTAAGCTTTTTTCAGTGCTCATGTATGCAGTATGCACACAATATATTTTATTGTTTCTTAATTCTTAACCGTCACGGTCACGGACGGAAACCCAGTTTTACGCCACTGCGGTACGGCCGGACGACGGTTTAAAATATTATTATTATGCATAAACGTACAATCGTTACTTATTAACTATTTATTATTTATATAATATTTATTGCCCATTTTATTACGCATTATCTACACGACCGTGGGCCTGACCGATAAGCCACTGATAAGCGCCGCATTTGCGCAACCACCGGAGATACCGACGGGACACGTGATGAGATAACGTCGCCGTCGAGAAAAGTAATAATTTTATAATAATCGCCATTCTGCATTCATCACGGATTACATTGAATAGGTACAATATATAAATTGGCTATAATAATGAATTGAAGAGGACATAATCTGTGCTATTATTATAAAATAATAATGAAAAGAAAAAAAAAAAACAATTGTTCTTCTTGCTAGCGGAAGAACGACGAACGTAATCGATTTCCACAAATCGGTTTACATTAAACAACATGAGGAGTACGCAGATTGTGTGTAATCGTCTGTCAGGCGGCGGCGAGCCAAGCAAATGCTCTCGGACGACTATTATAAAATATAAATAGAAAAAACTAACTGGCAACTACGTCACACGCACACACACTCGTTCCGCCCTCCCGACCGTTATCGTTTCTCTCTCACTCGTCGTCACTCACCGAACCCGCCGCCGGCCGCAGCGTAACAGTTGATCTTCTAGCACTCGGTAATCGACAGCAACATAATCACACTAAAAAGTCAAAAGCCACAGCACGTCGTTCGAGTTCGATTTCACCTGACACCGTATCACCTTAGAGTTGTTCTTGCCGTGATCGACATAGAACACGTGTCCGATCGTAAATTCGTATCGACGAGCTTGAGTGGCGACTAATGCGACCTTTGCGGCTGTCGTCCAGCCATGTCGAAAATGAAGAACACTAGCGACGCCGGACTACGGCTGGACTACTATCACAAAGTGGTCCACAACATCATACTGTGCCATCAAGTGAGTACTTCTCGGCAACCGGCTGTTAAGCGATGATTTAAACCAGGAGTCCACTCTGGACAGAGAGATAAATAATAATGTACCTATTAGGTATACAACCAATAGGACAACTACTGGTATACAACAATGGTAGGAACACGGAGTACCTATTTTTTTTTCATAATCACATCATGTTTCGACTCTCCGACAACAGTGTACACTTGTAATGATACTGTAATGGCTGTAGTCATTGTATTTAATAATTTTAACGCTTCATTAGACCTGAAATTACATATTATTACCTCTTTGAAACAATGATTGACATTAGTTGGCCTACAGTTAATCTACCTCACTGTTGTCGCATGATCATATGAAGCTTATAAACTTAACAGTTAGTTATATCTAATTTAAATAAAACATTGTATTTCTATTAAAATAAATATAATTCAGTAAAGAATGAATTTTAAAATCTTTTGTTAACTTGATCATAAAAAAAATTGTGGATTAATCTAAATTACCATTTAAAAAAAGTATTAGTTTTCATATTTGTATGAACAAGAAGTTATTTGTTCAAAATAGAAAAATGTCCACACATTTTATCTTCTATACACTTCAATTTATATTTAATTTTGAAACATTTAAGTTCTGTTCTTGTAAGTCATTGCTCAATACTAAGTATCTTTCTACCTATGTAGTTAAACATATTATAATAGGTATGTTCCAAATTTTAATATTTTAATTAAAAAAAAAACTCAGTTGTAGGTTCCAATATATTTTTTTAACTAATTACAATAAGAAATAAAATTTAATTTCTGTTAATTAATTTCAAATTTAATATTGTAGAATCCAGTTACGGGTCTCTTTCCTGCTAGCCCAACCAACTCACATGCATGGATTAGAGATAATGTTTATACAGTTTTGGCTGTATGGGGTTTATCAATGGCTTGCAAAAAAATGGCTGATATGGATGAAGATCGTGCAAAAACTTATGAACTTGAACAGGTACTTAGATTTACACAACTATACATTTTTAAGTTGGTTTCTTACCTAAAACATTTGGATCAAGTTTATTTTTATGACTACCTATATGAATTTTAAATAATAAAGTATTTTATCCTTACTAAAGAAAATCTATAAAAAATCATTACATTAGATTAGACAATAATTTTAAACATATCTACTACTATTCTAAATATAAAGAGTTCATTTAAACTTAATTTGAATTTGCAATTTTTTGTGTTTTTTTTTCTGTTGATTGATTATTTTGTAGTAATATAATAATGAAAGTTTTATAATGAGAACTTCCAGAAAGTCATTGGATGATTTTTTAAATAAATGATTTAATTAAATTATATACATTTCTATTATCTATTTTAACAGCAACATAATAGCACTTAGTTTAATGAATAATAACACTATATTTTGATTATTATTTTCAGAGTTGTGTTAAATTGATGCGTGGATTATTAATGGCGATGATGCAACAAAAAGATAAAATTGAGTTATTCAAAGTCTCACAGAATCCATTGCATTCACTGCATGCCAAATATAGTTCATCAACTGGTAAAACAGTTGTAAGCGATAATGAATGGGGACATTTACAAATTGATGCTATATCATTATATTTACTTATACTAGCGCAGATGACAGCATCAGGTAGTTTTTATATTTCTATAACCTACTAAAAATAATATTAATAATATCATAAAAACAAAATCTTTTAGCAAAATTATATTCTGTTTAAATTGTATATTTAAAATTTTTAAGTACCCATATGTTTTTAAAGTTTGATGACTTACACACTTCACTTAATAACTTAGTCAATTGAGTAGATTCTGTTTCCATAAAAAAAAACTCATTATTATCCTATTTTAATATACTTAATATTTACTTAATATCTTAATTATACTTTATTATAAATTGTAAAATTTTTTTTAACCATCATATTTTAAGGTCTTCAAATTGTTTTCAACTTGGATGAAGTGTCTTTTGTTCAAAACTTGGTTTTTTATATTGAGTCTGCATATTGTATACCTGTAAGTTAAGTCTAACATCATTAAAATGATAATACTATTTTATATTGTATTATCTTGTGTGTCAATCATAGGATTATGGTGTATGGGAACGTGGTGATAAATCGAATCACGGTCTGCCTGAATTGAATGCTAGTAGTATAGGAATGGCCAAAGCCGCCTTAGAAGCTATGAATGATTTGGATTTATTTGGAGCTCGAGGCGGACCATTTTCAGTGATACATATATTGTCTGATGAAGCACAAAAATGTCATGCTGTCTTACAAGTTAGAAATTATAGTATTTTTCTCAGTTTTTCATTTACATAAACAGTATCAATTTAAATATGCATTTCTTCTTGCTGAGTGACATCTGGTTTCTTTAAATCTTCACATTTACAGTCTATCCACTTTCTTTCTATGTATTTCATATAATTCTTTTTTATTATTATTATTATAAAATTGAAATGAATTCTAATATAGAGATTTTTTTTAGTCGATGTTGCCTAGAGAATCAAATTCAAAAGAATTAGACAGCAGTCTCTTGGCAGTTGTTAGTTTCCCTGCTTTTTCAGTTGATGATCCACAGTTGATTCAGCTAACAAGAAATGCTATTGTTTCAAACTTGATGGGAAAATATGGCTGCAAAAGATTTTTAAGAGATGGCCACAAAACGCCACGTGAAGTATAGCTAAATTAGTTTTAAAAATGTTTATTTTCAAATAACATGTACATTTTTTCAGGATCCTAATAGACTACATTATGATCTTCATGAGCTGAGAGTGTTCGAAAACATTGAATGTGAATGGCCACTATTTTATTGCTACCTCGTATTAGACTACTGTTTTCAAAATGACATGGAGACTGCAAATCATTATGTTGATGCTTTAGAAAAGGTATGAAAGAATGATTAGCTTAGTAGTTGTTATTAATGAGTTTTGGATATGTAAATATTTGAAAATTTTACACGTGGTTATTAAATAATCTGTAGGTAATGATCAATTCTGAAGAAAATATAAAATTAGTTCCTGAATTGTATGCACTTAAGAATGAGAATATAAAAGCAGAAATCGAAAATCCAGGCAGTCAAAGTCGGGTAGCATTAGGAAGATGTCCATTTCTATGGGCGCAGTCCCTCTATATGCTTGGAAAACTTTTACAAGAAGTAGGACATTTATTCATAATTAAATATAACTTAATATACTCATGTATCACTAGATTTGATTTTACCTATCATTTATTTATCTAGAACCTTCTTGCTGTGGGTGAATTAGATCCGCTAAACAGGAGACTTTGTTTAGAAAAAAAACCAGATGTTGTTGTGCAAGTTGTTGTTTTGGCAGAAGACAATACTATTCGTGATTTACTTCTTCAACATGATATTGTTGTTCAAACTATAAGTGAGGTTTCACCTATTGAAGTTCAACCATCAACTGTTCTTAGTCATCTTTATACATATTTAGGTAAATTATTTATTATTGTATATTTATTTTTCATTATTATTCATAAAACTTATATGTTTAATTGAATTTGATTTTATTTTGATAATATGAAACATACATTTTACATATTTTTAATAAATAATTTTTTTTTGATAAATTTTCATAATTTACTTTAAGTTCTGTAGATTATATTTTATGTTATTGCTATGGTAAATTTGTATTCTCTAATAATATATATCAAATTGTGTACAATATTCAACTAAACATTATATATATATATATTATAGAAAATCTATATGTTGAACTATTAAAAAATGATAATTCTTATAATACACCATATTTATATATTTGCCTATAGGTCGAAATGAAAAACTTGGATTATCTGGAAGAAAATCTCGAGATGTGGGTATTCTAAGTACCAGTAAATTATACACTCTGCAAGATCGAATATTTGCATTTACGCCCCAGGTATGATTAAAAAATCTTTCTTAGTCTGAATATTTGTTATTATTTTTATTGCTTAAGTAAGTAATAATTTAAAGATAGTAAATTAATTTAAATAATCTTATTATATAAATTATTAATGATAAGTTTGTTTGAAAAATATTTATTTTCATTGAAATGATATAATAAAATTATTATTTTTAATAATATATTACACTTTTTAAATTGTTTAAAATCTTTTTGTCTCAACAAAATATTAAATTAAAAAATTTCTAAATAATATCAATCCACAGATTACAGATCGCCACCGATATTACATTGCATCTGACAATAATTTGATGATAGATTTATTTAAGAACGAAATAAACTTCTTAAAATCTAGTTGGCAAAATCTATTAGGCCGACCCACGGTCGTTATTGTTATAAAAAAACTACATTATGGTACTTGTTTATTATTTTTTATCGTTTGAAAGTATGTTATTGAGTTACCATAATATTAAATAACACTAATAACTATTATATAAATGATTATTTAATAACATTTGAGTTTGAGTTAACATTTGAATGAAACTAGCAAAATACATTAATTTTATTTGAATGATTTCCATCATGTAATACATAAAAAGTACATGTAATTTAATACTTAATAATTGTGTAATAAAAATATTTATTAAAAAACTGCCTAATATCAGGAAATACTTTTGTTAACTATTTATATTTAGTTAGAATTGTATATAATTTAGCTTTTTGTTTATTTATTTTTCATGGAAAAACTAAAAATAATATTGATAAAAGTAGGTAAATAGAAGATTTGTTTAAAATAAAATACTTAATGATATTTTGAATGGACAATTATTTATTGATTGATGTGATTTACTCATAATATTGACATCCTAAATTATGAATAAATGAGTTTTCAAGTTATCAAACTATAAATTTTAATTTATAAATAGCACAATACAAATAATATTGTCTTCCATTCATTGCAATTTATATTTGGCTTCTATATTTTATTTTTTATTTCATTTGGCTTTATAATTTTTTTATTTTTATTTTTTATAATAGAAGTTAATCATGTTAAATGTAATATATTTCTACAAAAACTTTGTATTAATTTTCAAGTATAAATTAAACCAAAAAATATATAGAATCGACCACAGTTTTTTAAATTTTATCTCAAATTTTAACTATGTAATTTTAGTTAATTAATTACTTAGTTTTTATAATTATTATTAAAGCATTATCACCATCGTATTTTAATTAAAAAAGTTAATGTTTTTATTTTAAGATACTCTTTAAAAAATCAATCATTAAAAGTGATTCTTTTTTAATTTTGTTTTGTGTATTTACTATCTAGTCAACAAATTAGTGCTATCATTAGGTATTATTTTCCTGTAGACACTTGATTTGGATCAATATTATATGGGCAATGATATCGAATTATTAGCAAACAATATAATGATGGACTTAGCATTCTTGACAATAAGTTGGAAGCATATGTTAGGTCGTCCAACATACACTATAATTGCTTCTTCTGATTTTGTAGGTAAGGCGAATATGTATAATATATACAGAAATATCTATATTATTCGGTGTAATTTTTTTTTAAAACAAACAATTAATGATATTTTTCTAGATATTCAGATCCCAAACATTATTTTTGTCTTGTTTTTATTGCATGGATTAACCAATTAGTTATTTAACTATTATTATATTTATTATGGTTTAGCTTACTCATTTGAAATATTTGTTTATAGATCAAGGTAAAATTCCATTAGCCATGATAACAACGATAAAAAAATTAAAAAGTGGTTACATCAATGGAACTAGGTAATATTCCTTAATATATTTAAGTTTTTAACATATTAATATATTTTTTTTTTTTTTTAGAGTAACATTAGGAAATCTCAATGGCTTCCTTAGTACTTCTTGTGTTACGAATCTTAGTTTCTTGGGTAGTCAAGAAATTGGAATGCCATATAGTAAGTTTTTACTAATAATCTGTATTTCATTTATCGTAATATTCTTAAATTTTGATTTTCAGAACTTAATACTGAAGTTGAACAGTACCTTGATCAACATATAGTCAAAAGTTTTACTAATCAATCTTCCCTGCTGACTCGTATGCCAAGTAAAACCTCGAAATTAAAACGTAAAATGTCAGTCAAAGGGGCTATAAAAAAAACTAGATCTTTCATGCTCGATGGTATTTTATTAATAAGTTATTGAATTTTAACAATTTTATTTATGTTTTCAATTACTCTCATAAAATAGCTGAAGAACGACGTATTCAAGTAGCTGAAATACAGGCGGCTTCAAATTTGTTGGAACAAAGAAGTCCATCTCCTGAGAATAATTCAATTGTGCCAACAAAAAAAGAAGTCCATCGACCACGACTCCACAGTCGATTTAAGTAATCATTATATGAACTGCATTTATTTTGCTTTTCGATAAAAAAAAAATAATTAATTAAAATATTACCTAAATATAGAGCAAGTTCAGAATTATTGTATGCTGAAGCCGAATTAGAAGGAATTCTATCTATGTTAAGTGAGTCAGACTTATTAGAAGAAAAAGGAGATATTTTACAATACCTAGTGGATACATATGGCCTAGAATTTGATACAGGTAGAGTTAAATATTATTTAACATCTCTCTGTTAGTTGAATGTTATTTAACTTATTATCTTATAATAGGAATGAAAGAGGATAGTAAGCCAGTTTTAGTTAAAGACTTATTAAAATTACTTTATGAAAAAGCATGCCAACAAAATCTTTGGGGATTAGTCAGGCATACAGCAGGGATGTTGGGAAAGCGTGTGGAAGATTTAGCCAAAGCTCTAACTGATCTTTTGGTTCGCCAAAAACAGGTTAAAGATTAAAAAAATTATGTACAATTCTATTTAATACCAATTTACTAATATTTTTACGACTACGGTTTCAAACTGAATAAACCCTTTTAATTATTTGTTTTTCATGTATGTTAAATGGTCAATGTTTTGTGTTTAAGGTAACCATTGGTATGCCCCCATATAATGAACACACAATATCAACACCACTACCTGAAGGTGAACTTCGACAAGTAATTCACGATGCGTATGGAGATGATGAGAGTACAGCTATGTTAACTCAAGTATTGTTTGAGTTAATTAACTATTTAGAAAAATGCTAATCTCGTCAATTGTGTTATAAAACATTTAGGAACTTTTAGTTTATTTGGCCATGTTTGTACGAACCGAACCACAACTGTTTTTGGAAATGTTAAGGCTTCGTGTTGGCTTAATTATTCAAGTCATGGCTGGTGAATTATCTAGGACGTTAAACTGTTCAGGAGAGGAAGGTTCTGAACATTTATTTAATTTATCACCGTTTGAAATGAAAAATTTACTTCACCATATTATGAGTGGGAAGGAGTTCATATTGAGTAGTGGTAAATTATACTTATTTTGTTCTTTAAATACAAGTACAATAATTAAAACTAAAAAACTTACTTTTAGTTGGTCGAGGTAATTTCTCAGTCGTTAGCTACAAGTCAAGTCATGTCAGCAAAGTAATGATTTATCAATTATTTATTAATCTAAAATTTAAGCAATACTTACTATTTTATCCACTAGAAAAGTCAAATTGAAGGGCTTTTATCAGCTGACAAAGTAGATGTCGGTAGTGAAGTGATGGAAAGTGATCGTCAAGGTCAATGGTTACGACGAAGACGTTTAGATGGTGCGTTAAACAGAGTACCTCGAGAATTTTATAAACGTGTATGGATTATATTGGAAAAGGTAAATTGAAATAATTCTACATAAAATATTTTTTGTTTAAACTTATTCGTTTTGCCCTCCAGTGTTGTGAAGTAGCTATTGATGGAAAACTTTTATCGCAGAATCTTACTCAAGAAGTATGTTATTTTAATCAATAGTTTTGATTATAAATCTAATAATTGAATTGTACTTATCATAGATGACTTCTGGCGAGTTGAAATTCGCATTAGCTGTAGAAACTGTACTGAACTATATCCCGCATCCAGAGTATCGGCAATTAATAGTTGAAACATTAATGATATTTGCACTGTATGCCGAAAATGATATTCCACCCAGGCCTGATAATGGAATTATAACAATTGAAGATTTTGTACATAAAGCTAACGAATTATTTTTACAAGATCAGGTACAATGTTTACCCATCCCTCTTCCTTTTTAGATTCTGAACGGTGTGATGGATCTATTGATTTTACAATGATGTGTGTCTGTCATCACGTTTTGGGGCAGTAACAATGCTTCGATTTTTTTAAACAGCAACTTTTCTGAAAGGAAAGTGAATGTAGATGGGCAAGTCAAAAATCCAACTTTTTCAGAACTTTTTAAAAGCGTCGAAAAAAATGATAAAAAAATTACGAAAAAACGGGAAATTTTACACAAATTAACGTTTTGACAAAATACATGTTTTTTAAATGCTCTAACTCAAAAACGAAAAATTGCAAACACTAGAAATTTTCACCTAATATTTATATTGGCTTTTTCTATACATGGTTAAGTTCTTAAAGTATTTTGACTTATATTGACTTATTTATAGACACAATTTAAATTTTCGATTTTTGTAAGTTTTTTTTTTTTGAATTATCTATAAAATTTATTTGGCTGTCCGAAAACTCTTGAAAATTTAATACAATATTTATTATAAGTTAGTATACTTATCGTAACTAAAAAATATCGGAGATCGTTTAACTCAAATTATTTTTATAAGCCCATAAATTTCACATTTGTATAAAATATGTTAAAATCGCGATGATTTGCATGTTATTTTGTAGTTGGAAATTCATAAAAAAAATTTCAGTTTTTACTAAAGGATTAAAATTTTAACACTGGATTATGAATAAGTTACTCTTCAAAAAGCTATAAAAGAATTTCTACTGGACTTAGAGAAAAAATTTTATGATCGTTTGAAATTTAAATTTTTACGAAATCACATACTATTTCATTATATATTATATTTATATAAATATTTCAATTATATTTCAATTTAAATATAAAATACTATATTATTATATACCCATTTTAGATCAACATATCATCTCCGTTCAAAATCGTTATTCGTATACAATGATACCTAACATTGTATTCAAATTTAACAAATCCATTGTAATGACCTATCCTATGAACGAGGTGCACTCCACCCCCAACTGTACAGCAGAGCGAGGCCCATTTGGTTCTTTTTATTTATAAATCTGAATATATTTATATATTTATATATATTTTTTTTTTAATAACAGATCAATGTTAATGGAGATGCTACTTTGTGCTGTGCAAAAGTGCGTAAAGAACTGACTCAATCCGGCACCCTCCTTTGTGGTGGAGCATTGTATATCTGTCAACATTTTTATGACAGTGCTCCAAGTGGCAGCTATGGAACAATGTCATATATCATTAGAGCAATTGCTTCAGTTTTGGAGGCATCCCAAGGATTAATTGATGTTGACTGTTCCATTTCATGAGTTGTTAGGTTTATTATTATGTTCATTTAATTTTTTTTTTTTCATAGTGTTACCAAATTTTATTGCTAGTTATTTGGAATTTATTTGTATTACATGTACTTTTAGTTTTTGATGTATCGCAAAACTAAATGTCTATGATATTTTTTGTGCAAACAATTATTATTATTTTATAAATGTTATTATATTTTCAACAGTTTCAAGTGTCAATTATTGAATTAGTTTTAGCAATAAAGATTATACAGATAAGATGGGTTTTTCTGTTTTATTTTTCTAGTTACAATATAGTACATATTAGGCATATAGCTACAACAACTCTTGGTTACTTGCATTCTTTCATCTGTTATTCTCTTTTTCTCTCTCTCTTACACACACACACATTTTTTGCACACTTAAAATGAAATAAAATATTAATAATCATTTATTTATATATCAATTATATTTAATAAATGAGAACAAATATTAATTTTGAACATTTTATTTTTAATACTACACACATTTAATAAACATCAAATAATCATAAATGTTAGACATCTTATAATAATCTTATAACAATAACAATAATATGTATTATTAATAGAAACTAGTTTGGTATACACACAAATCCAATTAGTTTAAAAAATTGATTTAAGTACTCCAATAAAGTTTTTGTGGAGACTCATGAGTTTATATATATAATGAAATAATTTAATAACTAGTGCAATATAGTTCTCTTAAATACATATAACAGCATAAAATATAAAAAAAACAAATTGTTAAAACTAAATATCTATGCTAGCTAAAAATTAAAAATGTATACTATATATTTGTTTTATAATTAATAAGCAACATGTTTATAGATATTGAGCAATTAAATACTCATTACAATATGGTGTTATATTAACTAATTAAAAATATTTAAAAAAAAAATAATAATACTGATACATAAAAAGTATTTTATTTATATTTTAATCACATAAAATTGTTTGTAGGTATTGGAAAGTATGATTGGTATGATTTGTTTATTAGTTTAATACAATAATTAAGCATAAGGCATGTGCCTTAGAATTACCTTCAAAAACAAGTATTATATCTTTAGCTTAACATACTGGTTTACCTTGTATCATGAGTTTACTATTGTTTAATTGAATAATGTTAAATGCAGACTTGTTGTTAATTAATACAGAGTATTTATGTAAATGTATTATTGTCTAATAATACATTTTAGATATCTCTTTAATTTTAATTTTAAGTATCTGCCAGCTGATAAACACATATGTAACCTAAAATTAAAGTTATGACATAAAGAATACATATAAATAATATATAGACATTTTTAGAACTTATAAACTATTTTTATTACTTGTATACCTAACTGGTAATGTATAAATAAATAAATAAATATTAATACAATGCGATAAATACTATATAATTACAAATTTTTAAAATACATCTGTGTATTGATACCAGTGTTGGGTAATAACGTAACGAAAGTAACGCGTTACTGTAACGCCATTACTTTATTTGTAACGCATTACTGTAACGCGTTACTGTAACGCCGTTACTTTGTTTGTAACGCGTTACGTAATTGCATTACAATTATTTTCAAATAACGAAAATGTAATGAAAATTACTTTTGATAAGTAATTTACACAGAATAACGCGTTA
>JAIPRK010002794.1:0-12842 GCA_025469195.1 Chaitophorus viminalis | reverse complement strand
GTATACAATGATATCTATCATTGCATTCAAATTTAACAAATCCATTGTAATAATGACCTATCCTATAAACGAGGTACACTCCACCCCCAACTGTACAGCAAAGCGAGGCCCATCCGTTTTTTTTTTAATATATAATTTTTATTTTTATTAATTTTTTGAGGAATTTTATTTAATATTAAATATTGAGAAAAGGTCATTGAGGACAGGGGGATCCTATCATCTCTTTCCGCCGTTTGACCGTCGCACCGAGTGGGCGCGCGAAATCATATATCACGGGGTGTAATGTTTGTAACGCGTGCGGTCTGGACGTGTATGGGTTTATGTGCGGTGTAAAACGTAAAACGTAAAAGGAAAACCGCGGGATAGACTACGGTGCGGAAATATACGACGCAAGGAGAGTGATGGAGACAAAAACGAATTGGCCAACAACGTGTAGTAGTACCTAGTCTACACTGCCGGCACATATAGTTATATAATATATTATTGTGTACGGTCGACTACTATAACACTGTCGTGGGCCGCAATGGCGGCGAGGGTGGCGTTTGCACGGGATTTATGTTCCGGCCTCGGAAAGGTCAATCCCAGCTTTCAATAAAAACCTCTGTATTTCCATGCCCTACGTGCCGCCGACGACGCACAAGCAGCAGCAGCAGTGGCTGAAGCCGAAGAGCGGCACATAAATTAAATCTTCGCCGTATACGACAACAAGCATGGGGGAGGGAAAAACACGAAAAATATATCGCCACTCTTGACACCGGGATTATTTACGATCGGCTATAACTTACTGCGAGGTTTCCCGACCGCCGTGTATACACTTTGCACACACACACATTGTATATACATATAGTATTATATGTATACGTGTGTACAATATATATATTATTTGTATATTACAGTGCTTCGATGCCGCTGCGATATCTTCTCCCGGGTGCAAGGGGTGTGAGCAGGGGCCGTGTCACGACTACGTTGTTTTATGGACAGCTATATGAAACACTTTCGTTAATTCCGACCAGTTTACCCGGCGTATTTTTTTCGCCCCCTCGGCGTTTCCGTTATTTTTACGGCGTTTCTCGTTATTTTTTCCCCGTTTTTCTCCGCCGTCGTCGGTCACCGCTCGGCTTATATTATACTTATTTAAATATAACACGGTCATGTTTCTTTTTCCCCTGGCGCCACGACTAAACTTATCGTCACACTTACTCTTACCCGGTCTACAGCAGCCACCCATCTCGTCATCCCTGTGCACAACAGTCAGCTTTTATCCGCCTGCAGCACAAGAGCAACTTTATCGAAAAGGGTCGAAAGTCTCTCGACATAAATGCCCGGGCATGACCGTAATACACATAACGTTTCGCAACACAAAAATTTATTCGTTGACGCACCGTGATGTTTAACACAATGGAAAATGCCCGCGAGAAACATACATGACGTGTGACTATTTACAATTAGCACATGGGTATCCCCAAAAGAGGGGGCCACAAGACGGGACAATTGGCCTCCCCCCTACCAAAAGATTTTTAATTTGTTTTCCCACGCATTATTTGTGACGTGCCAATTTAGTAGACACAAATTATTTTAATATAACTTGTATTATATAGAATAAAAGTATCTTAAATAATTATTATATAATAAAACGTATAAAAACATCTTAATTAATTGTTTTAAATAATTCCCCACCCCCCTTAGAAAATTTCTGGGGAAGCCTATGGATTAGCGTGATAAATCCCACTGGTTACTATTTTTGTCAACATTTTACAATAATGTTGCTGTTCGACTAATGCAATTTATGCACTATATAGATCCAACGTAAAAAGGTTAATCATATTTTTGTGTTTCAAATGTTCCAATAATTAACCATAATTTTTTCAATAAATACTTTTCACGCACCACACAGTACCTAAAAAATAGGTATATAGACAATACACATATATCTATTTATATATATATATATATATAGATTATAAAAAACAAATTATAGAAAACATTGTCAGCTGAATTAATCACGGATTAATTTTAGTGAATCTGTTTCAAGAACAGTGTTATAGCACGGAACAGGAAATTCTAATGAATGGGTCAGTTGAAAAGATGCTCAACACCAGAAATGGATAAATTTTACTAAATCAACAATTTTGTGAAACAATTCAATCAAATTTATTACACCAATCGAACTTTTACAATTTTAAATTGTTTATTCAAAATGTTAACATTTGCTTATTATAAATATAAAATTGCTAAAACTAGGATTGTATAATTGATTTTTAACATTTTATTAGACGTAATTTATCGAAAAATGTATGTTAAAATATACATAGACATAAGTGATCAGACTTAATACAACACATTAATTAGTGTATTATTATATAAGGTAATAATAAAAATGAATTTGTTATTATTTTTTTTTTTTTTAGTCTATATGCAGTCAGATGAGGTTTTAAATCTTTACAAGTTGTAAAATTTTAAATAAAAAGCAAAATTTATTTTTACATATTAGACAGAGAAATGGGAATATTTCGTATAATAAACAATTACAGAGAATAAAATATACATAATTTTTTTATCTATATTCTATAAAGTATTTGAATCAATTTTTTTTGTTTTTGTAAAATTGTTGATCAATATTATAAACATTTTAACATTTTTTAATACGTTTCGGCAAATAAAAAAAAAAAACTATTTTTGTAAGTTTAATTAGTAGATATTTTTACCATATAAATATTTTGGAACATATTTAAATATATGTATATTATATTGAATTTAAGAGAATATTAATCTGTCCTCTAGCTATCAGAATTTTTGTACTATCAAAGTGATTTCGTAATAAAAAAAATTAACTCTGTTTTTTTTCCAAACTTTTGAATGGTTACGTACAACATTGGTGGGTATATAATAATATAATATATACATTATGTATTCTGGGAGATTGGCTATTATCATAAATACCATTAAGTGATTGATAAAATTGAAAGTTCAAAAAACTTTCCTCAATCAGAAAATCGATAAAAAAAACATGTACCTACACAAAAGCGTGTGAGCTTAAAAAGTGATTTGCTATTCAACTCAAATCGTATGGATGGGTTTTCATAAGACTCGATATTCAAATATGTATATTCATCACTTCTCCGTATCGATGCCATAATGCATATTAAAGTAATTGAGTAAAAGGCTTTTCGATAAGTTTTATACATAAGTTATTCGTGCCACTTTTAGAATGTAATCGATATTATTTTCCATTGATAAATAATTAATATATTTAACAAATGAAAACAATTCAATGAGTAATCATCATTATTATTGATTGCTTAAATCAGCAGTTCATAGGCATCCGTAATATTTATGTCGGCAGTCTTAAAGCTTTCCAGTATAGTTATAAGTAAATAAAAATTAAATTTTAAAAATATTAAAAATAAAATAATTAATTTTATATTTTTATGAAAAATCAAGTGTCATATAAAAATAATTTTAAATGTGATGTTATGTAAAAAAAAGGTATTCGAAAAAAAATAGTAAGGGGGAGTCCGCGATTTCTAAAAATTTGTCATCCGGGGCCCATCATCTACAAATGGTTATGAACCGCTGGCTTAAATCATTTACACTTCTCCAATACTGACAGTTAATAATTACGTAATAATCTTTTCTAGGAGTTAATCTTATATTGCATATTGTAGAGAAAACCGGATGGTAATATGGTATACATATATATAATCCGACTAGATTTATGGGCTAATAAAGTATCCTGGCTGCAATTTTAATAATTAAAAAAGAAACATGTACCTCCTCAGGCACGTTTAAAAGGTATTTTCGTTTTACAACAATATACAACACACACAACTCTGCAGGAGAGACTGATAGTGCGTGTTAAGACAAACCGTGCGGGCAATAAATTAGTTACGGCCGGCGCAGAGGAGTGTTTTTAAAAATAATCTAAAACACGAAAATGTGTTGAAAATAAGGATGAAAAATTCCTCGGAGACCGTATACGCGTTGGGGTCCTGAAATATGGTGATGCCGTGGCACTCCCTACCTACACTATCCTTTTTATACTATACATCTTTTTTTTCGTTCCCTTCGGCTTATAATCTTCTCATTCTTATTTTTCCCGTCCTGATGCCGCGCGCTGTTGGTCGTCATACAGACGTCATGAAACGCACGAACATAAAATATAACACCGCGAAAAAGCGACGGCAACGGTTTACGGAGAGAAACTCGCACTTAGTAAGAGTATAAATTAAAATAATGGTCGGGGACTCGCGATTAATTTGTTTTCACATATCTTGGTCTCTGACGGTGTTATTAGAAGACGTTACGGGCCCGAAGGCTGAAGGGTGATTATTCTCTCCATCGATTTATTTTTCCTCCCTCGCCCCGGACACAACGCAATGTCACCGCAGTACAATATACGTGGCCATAGATCATAATAATGGCATTATGTACAATTTTTTCTCAGTAAAAAAAAAAAAATAATAAATACTATTGAGTTATTTTATTTTTAACCATACTTGCACGCGGTTCTAACCAAACAAGCGCATCCCGTATTATCCTGTTCTGGTGTATCCGGTGAAAAATCAGTATACGAAACCAATTAGGTGCCCGCAACCTCGTATTTTTTAGATAAATAAATAAAAAATACTGTTTGGCATTTATTTTCACGTTTGGTATCTTAATTGATTTAAGATTTTGTTTTTATTTATTTAGCGTATGATTTGTGGTTACATATGCATTAGACTAATCATTATAATCTGATGAGATAAAATAAATTTAATTTGCATACAACATAATATGAACATAAATAAAAATAAAATAAAATAAAATGTTTAGTTGTAGATATGTGTATCTTACTTGGTTGTATTTGGTAATATAAACGCGCTCTATGAGGAAAATCACGAACAAATTTGTAAGTTTTGATTTCCATTATTAATCGTCATACTCAATAACAATAACATGCTTTAGAAATGTGGATGTGCTTGTCATTCATCAAAACGTTAAGTCATAAATCGTAACATACACTTTTAAGCTCAACATGATGACTTGACAACAAAAGTGCCACGAGATCCCAGCTTCAGTCGGAAGTTACAATAACTGGTGTTGCGTTTGTTATAGCTAGGTAATAACAGTTGTTGAATGACAGCACATCGTCTATAATAATATTATGTAAAGTCACACATCGAATAGAATATGCAAATACTTACTTCATTAAATATTAATATGTGTACTGTTAATAAAAATCAGAGTTCGTGACGTTATAGCATTACGGTCCACTAACTGGAAATTTAAACCTGCCACATAGTTTCGACTGATTGATATTAATATTATGTTTCAGTGGCGTCATTTTTGCAGCGCAAAGTATACATTTGAGTAAAAGTTGAATATTATGATAAACAACTATATTTTGGCCTAAATCTTATAATCTTGACCCGTACATTCAGTTCTATGGTTACTAAATATATAGAACTTACAAACAAAATTACGTATATAATTAATTATCTTTATAAGTTAATTACATTTTTGATTTATATTGATAATTATTAATTATTATGCATCAACAATATTATAATATCACGTAATATGTTTAAAACGGTTTTTGAATTATTAATTAATGTGTTGAAATTTCCAGCCAGGGTTTGTGGCCTGCATAAAAATATATACGTTTAGAAAAAAAAATCATTAATTACATCACTAAAACGTAATAATAAAAATTTAATTATAACAAGCGCATTTTGTATTATAAGAATCATTAAAATAGGAACAAGAAAAAAATGTTTGGGTAGATAAAATGTCAACATTTGTTAATGATCAATCATTATAAAAATAAGTATAAATATTGGAAAATATTTTTGTGGATGAGCATACATTTTTTTTTGTTATGTAAACCAGTGATAGAGTACGTGACACGTGTGTATTTAACATATAATCTTAATTTTGAAATGTGTTCAGTAACGTTGTGTTTTTCATATTAAAGTATATAAATGAAATCAATATAATACTACAAGGTGAAAAACGACCATTTTACAACGAAAATTTCAACAACACAGTCATAACAATTCACGTACAAATGACATTTGAATAACGATCAATTGTAGTATTATTTCATATGGTTTAAGAGTCAAGAGGATTTCCCGCTCTTCGTATCTGTATAATATAAACATTAAACAGATACAGAAAATGATGATAATAATACTGATTTTATGTAAATTATTATTCTTTTTTGAAAATTGTATGATTTTATTGAAAAAAATAATAACAAAATACCAAAGGTGTATTTTTATTTGTCTTATTATAGAAACAGATGAAAGAGAAAAAAACATATTATTGAATTAAAAATTTAAAAATTAATTTTTAAATATCTTTAAGGAATTATTATGAAATGCCTACGCTGCGTAAATGTGTAATATTTAGTCACCTAAGGGACATATAACTTTAACCTCATGGTCGATCTTGCGGACCAAATAAAATTTCCTATTTAAAATCAGGTACAAGGAGTTATTTATTAAACTTATGGATATAAGAAGCATTAATGCCCTTAATTTGCCTGTATAATACGCCGTGTTACATTTTAAAATTAAACGAATTAAATAAACAATCTATAAAATTGATTTTGATGAATACATATTAGGTGATACAAATCATTCAATAATATAATATATTATGTTATACTAATGTTAAAATATATAGGTAATGTAAACTAAAAATTATTAATTTTAAATCAAATATTTAAGTTACGTCAAATAACTGCCCACACTCCAGAGTACTGTAATTTATATAACATTAATGTTAATTTATTGTAGTTAACATTTTTTTCATTCTCTAAAACCTGGAATTATAACTACACGTAAGAAAAATAAAAAAAACATTTCTAGACTCTCATAGACGTAGTTGTACATTTATATCTTGTTGTCTTATGACTAATGTGCTATGACATGGGTTGAACTAATATAAAAATAATTTAAATTTAGCAAAGCAAGGTAAGCTTAGAACACAGTGGCGATTCAGGCGTTGGATACAGGAGCACGTCCCCCGGTCAATTTTATTTCGATAATTTTATTAAAGTATCCATCATCTAATAAAGCATTATAAAAAGTGATTTGTTTAAACTATATTTTGAAGGAAAAAATAAATTTATCACTACTTAAGTACGAGTATTATATTAAATTAAAAATATAGTAAATATGGTAATATAGTAATTATTAGGTACCAAGATCATTATTTGCAATCAAACTTATAAAATTGAACTTAAAATAGATTAAAATAGAATATAATTTAAGAAAAATAAGTCAAAAAGGTTGATTTATCAATGGAAGCTTTTAAATCTGCATCTATGTTTCCTAACATCAAATATCTTTTAATAATATTCTAAGTATCATACATATCACAACAGAAAGTTCTAAAAGGTCATTCAGTTCTTTAAAATGAATTATAACATTTATAACTTATCTATAATTGACAATGGGCCAGGAATTTCTTAATGTATTCGAAATGTTACATACAAATAAAGATATTAATGTAAAACCAGAAGAATTAGTAGACATGTTTGCTACAAAAATATCAACGAAACCCTCAATTAGACCTATAAAGTATGAAAATCTATAAATTTAAATGACTATAATGACTATTATCTATAAATTATTATTGTGGTATCTATGTGATGTGTAAATCAACACTATATTCAACCTATTTCCAATATTATTTAAAAATTATAGTACGTATTAATAATTATAATTTTAATTATACAATTTATACGTGCCCCCATCCCATTTTCGTAGCTACTTAACCTATTTGATTTCATTTTTATCACTCTAGCTAATAACATAGTGTTTATTATTATTATAATTATTATAATTCGTATACTTTTAGCTAGAAACAGGTCTAAGCCAAAAATGACAATTTTGTTTTTATTTTTCATTGTCGTATTAGTTCATTTAACTTCAATTAGGTAGTTTAAGATTTTAAATGGGTCTTATATGCTTTTTTCAATGGCAGGTTATATTTATCAAAAAGCCAATGCTCGTGTTGTTTTAATTCATTCTGATAGTGTTTATTTAAACGAAAATTGTAAATGATTTACCTAAACTTAGTAGGGTGATATGTCCCGTGAGATACTTTTTATAAATTAACAATTATTATTTTTGAATAAATCTATTCACAATTAGCTATTGTAACGAACGCCTCCACCAGTTTTGACGAAGGATCTCTGTTGTTGGCACTCTAAGTGTGCCTACTTATTTATTTCACGAGGTCCTAGGAGATCTGACCTCGGTGTTATGGTACTCTAACTATTATTGACTCATAAAGGATTTATATTTTACATAAATTACAATTTGATATAGATACGAGTAGGTATATTATAAAGAACCGATTAAATATTGTGGACCTGTATGTCGTCGACCTTTCGAAGTGTTCGTCGTGTAGACGAGGTAGTTCGCCAATCCCGTTCTCAGAACTTCGTTATTGAACGCGCATCACCGACTTACACTCCGTGGACTGCTTGCCTGCTGGTCGTGTCTTCTTTGCTTGTTAAATCCACTCCCTTGCCGAACGTGTACTCTACACTACTGCATATGTATCCGTGCTCTACTGCATGTGTATCCGTACTGCCTCTTCTCGGCCCGTGCGATTGTCCGAGCGACCCTATCATAGACTCCTTCGTTAGCATACTTCGTGTGTCAGTCCCACTTGCCATTTTACACACTCAACATATTAGCCGTATAATATTACTTAAAAAGTGATGTACGATGTCAATTTATGACCATCGTCACACTATTAAATGTGCCGGCGTGCTAGTAAAGTCTTAGAAATAAAGTCATTTTAACCGTGTTTGCTATTTAAAATTATTTTTCATATTTCTTAATTTATTACCAAAAATTGGTAGGAAACAAATACAAAAATTGTAAATTATATTTCAACACATTGCAAATAAAATAAATTTCAACATTGTTATTATATTATCTGCAGTTATTGATTAAAATCTTTGGCAATCAACTAGTGACAAAACAATTGACATTTTCCATCAGGAATTGAATTGTCAAACAATCAGCGTATTTAGTGCTTAGAATAATAATATATTACTTTTGTTTGTAAACTGACTATCTATCACTTATTAATATTCAACAGCCGTTTAAAACAAACATTTTTGTTGACCATCAGTAATCACCTTGATCTTTGCGTCTTGACCGTCGTTAATTTATTTGTATACATTACAGGTATACAGAATTTAATGTTTAACATCGCTCAATGGAACAAATTTATCAGTGCGGATATTTTCCATAACATTTTTGAAAACGTATCCACTTCACATCCAAGAAGTTGATAAAATTAGATAGTAATCAAAAAAGTTTGTGCAAAATTTGATTCAGTTAAATTTCAGTATGAGATTGCGGTGTGACGGACTCGAATAGAACAAATCGCAACTGTCCTTTTTTAGTTTTTACCGACGGGTTAGGTTGATTGTGAAATGTTGTCAAGTGCAAATATGGACTGCCCAACTACTATTCTCATATTATGAATAAATATTATTATGATTATATAATAATCATAATAATCATAAAGATATGTTGATTGGACAACCCCATTCTACCATAAAAATGCGTCTTATCATTTCTGCAGTTACAATTTATTATACGTTTTAAAAACTAGTTAAAAGTATTTATGATCTATTATCATACAAAAATTACATTATTGCATATACTATAAATAAATTATATAGTTACGTTTACATACGTCGTACATACGTAATCCAAATTGTATATGGTTATTATTATGGTAATCATAATTTTCAAATTTATTTTTAATCTTATATTTTATCGCTTATTGTAAAAAGTGTATTACTTTAATTGAAGTGTTCATCCCATAGGCTACTCATTTTATGTCTTAATTTATGTACACAGTTGACGTTCGCCTACATATATTATTGTTAAAATTGATGCAATCGTAATAATACTAGTTATTAATCGCTTTGTATCAATATTTTCTTTATATGTAACTTTTACGCCACGCATTATACACCTAAGTGATCGCATTCCATATTAAACATTATTAACGAATGAGCCGATGGATCAGAGCTTTTAAATTTTTAAATAATATCAATTTATAAATTGAAATATCATTTATAAAGAAATCAAAAAATTCTACTATCAAAAGACTTTTCAAATTATCGGCAACACAAGAAAATCATATATTGACAAACAACTCTCTATTACATTAATTAAAAAATATTAATGTCATTATAATAACGTAAGTAGAAATTCTACTTTAAAATGGAAATGAAAATTCCAACTAATTAATTCACAATTTGATATACAGGTGAAATTAAAACGTTATAATTTTTAACAACATTGTTGAGGAAAAATTTTTTTTTTATTAAACAATATTATGATTGGTAAATCGGTTTTTATCTGTTTGTATTGAATCCGTGTTCTTTATCGCCTGCGTTCATTTATCTGCGTACAATTTGATAATACATGAATTAATATTTTTTTTGTTTTTGTTGTTATAATATTTTAATATGGCAAAATAGTGCGATTCGAGTGCAACGCGGATAAATTGAAAAATATAAATGTCACACCGGTCGCGGGGAAAAGACTTTGTTTCAATACGTACATTATTATTATAGAAATATATTATATGCGCATTCACGGAACGTATTGTAATTATTCGTAACTACTGCTGTGATGTCGATACGAAATACATGAACAGCTGTACGTTAAATCGTAATATTCGTTAACGTCAAGTCCAACGCGGCACGTCAACGATTTGATTTCGATTCAAGGTCACCAGGCACGAATATATTATATAAGTACGTTATTAATTTATTGTACATATCTACGACCTAATATTATTCGCTGATTAGTAAATTAGGCATTTCTTACCACTACACAAAGCAGTACGATAGTACATACATAATATATATATATATATGTATTATATTGTAATCTATTCCGATAAAGTGCATGAAACGTTTACGCGCGCCCACTCGTTGCACGGCGTAATCACAGCGTCACACAGTGTGTAATATGATATAACAATATAACGTCCGTAGTACAGCTGACGTGGATTCAGCCAAATGCGTTTTCGAACTATATAGGCGCGCTGCACATGGATCACGTAATGTAATATTTAATAATAATATTCGTTATGATCGACCGTAGTACTAAAAAAAAATTCAATTAATAATTATGATAGTAATAATAATAATAATAATAATAATAATAAGTCGATGCGGCTTCTTGTTAAATCTTATTTATTTATTCTTATCGGTTCGTTTTGGTTTTTTTTTTTTTTTTAGATACCTACCGAATGTATACCTAGTCTGACCTACAACTCGGCATTAAAAATTCCAAGAAAGTTCAATATATGAGTGTTTATTAAGTAAATAATTGATAAGCGGAAAAAAAAAATACGATTGACGTGTGATACTGCAGCGGTATTTTTTATAGTCACGAAGAAAATAATATTGTGTTCCACCGGCGGCGTTTCGCAGTCCACAAAAGTTAACAGACATGATTGTTTTTGCGTTGATTGCTGCCGCTTTCATGAATGGTAACATACACCTAAATTAAAATGTCATAATAAAATAATAATAATAATTGTAACAAAATTATTAATTTACCGTAAATAAATCCAATTGGTAATTTTAAATACCTATAGTGTACGACTATACTCAGACTGATAATTTATTTATTTTTACTTATAAATTCCCAAAAGCTTAAAGTGTCGTAAAAATTAAAATAGTATGTGAACAAATTATCCAACAGTAAGTGAAACAAATTCACAAAACAAACACAAGACTGAGAGAAAAACATTTTAATGGATTATGGGAAAAAAAATACAAAAATATTATGTAATCAAAATAGTACTTTATGAGTAGTATAATAGTTAACATTGCGCGACTAAGGGTTTATTTTTCCGTAGTAAATACGAGTATAATATACTAACGGAAATTAATAAAATTTAAAATTATTCCATGCTGAATGAGTTATTCTATTAATCAGTGAATGAGTGCCACCATTTTCGATGCTGTTTTATATATAAAACTAATTGCATTTAAAAATGAATACAAATCACTATGTATAGTCATCATCAATATTTTAGAGGCTTAAAGCGATTAATTATTTCTAATGGACGTCCATGAAGTTGCCCCCTACCCCATGTTAACCAATTTTTTTCAATCCTGTCCCAAAATGCAAATAATTTGCAATAATTTGCAAATCTGGTTTTAGAATTTGCAAATCAAAAATTTGGCCATAGGAAAGATTTTGAACACGGAGGGCCAACTTCACGTAGCCTCCCCCCCCCCCATTGACCGATTTATTTCGGACCAGTGCCAAACTTTTGCAAATCACTGGTTTCCAAACAATTTGCATTTAAACACCCTCAAATTTAATACCTACTAAAAATTTTATTTAATATTAGGTATATTTTCAATTAATTATAATAACGTGGATAATATAAAGAACAAATTTTATAGTTATATTTTTATTCATAAGTAAGAACTTGTGAAAAAAAATAACTTGTATAATATCCATTATTTTGTGGGTTTATTATTATAATATGTATCTTCCTACATCTAATCCTACATGTTGATATTATTATACAATACCTTATGTAGTAGAATTGATTTAACTATTTGTCAAGTTGTATCCTTATAACCTCGTTTGGTTAGCATATAATAGCAAATTTTCATAATTAGCAAATCATTCAGTGATTATAAACGATTTTTTGTATCCTTGTCACCTTGTTTGGTAAGAGAATCGTGTTTTTGCTTTATTATTTTTTCGAAAATACCTAAAGAGAAACAATATCCTTGCCAACAGCAATTGCTTTCAAAAATTGTATTTTGAATTAATGACTTT
>JAIPRK010002793.1:0-12845 GCA_025469195.1 Chaitophorus viminalis | reverse complement strand
TATTTGACTATGGTTACGCTCTTATAATATGCGCTCTTTTTGCTTACGCGATTAAATTGCTCGCGACCAAATGACTTCGCTCTTATGACGCGCGCTCATTTCACGGCGACCAAATGACGTGGAACCGTATCAAGTGTATCCTCCTCTGACATAAAAACATTGCTTGCGTCTGTGGATGCTTCTTTTTCAATTCCAGTATACGGTGAAGCACACATTTCTTCTGCCTCATTTATAATCTAAAATACATAATAATAATAATAATAATAATAATAATAAATATATAAATCGTGTATTATATGTAATTTTTAATGTTATAAGTGAATATATATATATATATATAATATAATACATTAATAAAACACTATTTTTTTAAATATAGATGCCTTCCACGTCAAATGAGTGGCTTAATATTTCAAAACAATTTGAAACAACATGGAATTATCCTAATTGCATTGGTTCTATGGATGGAAAACACATCGTCTTGCAATCTCCAATGAACAGTGGTAGCGAATATTTCAATTACAAATCTTCTTTTAGCATTGTATTGTTTGCATTAGTCGATGCAGACTACAATTTTCTCTTTGTCAATATTGGGTGTCAAGGACGTATTTCGGATGGAGGAGTGATCGAAAATACTGAATTACACAAAAAAATAGAAAGTGGGAAGTTAAACTTGCCCTCACCAGTACCTTTGCCAGGGAAAAATGAAGATATACTATTCGTTATTCTTGCAGATGAGGCTTTTGCCCTAACAAAACATATTATGAAACCGTATTCTGGGACCTATGATAAAGGTACAAAAGAAAGAATATTTAACTACCGTCTGAGTCGTACACGACGAACTGTTGAGAACGCATTTGGTATTTCATCTGCTGTCTTTCGTGTTTTAAGAAAACCTTTGTTATTGGAACCTCAAAAAGCACGAATTGTGGTTATGGCAGTGGTTTACTTACATAATTTTTTAAGACATAGTACATCATCAAGAAATATCTACACTCCACCTGGATCTTTTGATAAAGAAGAGGAAGACCACATGATACGGGGTGATTGGAGGGAGTCTGGAAATATTAGTTCTTTACTACCCTTACGAAATATCCCCCGTAGATCACCACTTCACGCGCAAGAAATACGAGAACATTTTGCTGATTATTTTCTAACGAATGGCAGTGTGCAATGGCAAAATATGTAGAATTATACTTTAATGATTAATTGAGTACCTAACCTATAATAATATTTCATTATAAATTTGTATTTCATTATTCATTCCAATTTATCTTATATTTATAGTATCTGAAAATTATACGTTGTTTATTTATATACAGTGAAAACTCTTTATAACAAATCTGAAGTGACCAAGAGATTTCTTTCGTTATTGAGAGTTTTTGTAATAGAGGGTTTAAAAAAAAAAAAAAAAAAATTTTAATTATTTATGTATTAAGGTATGTATCTATGTATTCGTATATCAAATACATCATTATTTTTACATCATATTATATTTATGTATTATATTAAATTTTTATTATTATTATTATTATTATTATTATTATTATACATAATATTTAAGTACAACGACAATACGTCGATAATAAAATGAACATACCTATTCAATGTCGATAGTAACAATGCTAAAAGTAGGTAATGAAAGAATGTAATCGTTCTTGGAAATGTCGGCATTATTTTATTTATAAATGACAGTATTTCTTACCGAGTAATAACCTAAATAACGTTATTTTTAATTTTTATCAATTCTAAACAAATTCTAAACACGCTCTAGCCAGCAGCTAAGTTATAAATAATAAATTATATATTAAATAAAAATATAATCATGACATTGTTAGAATAAAACTTACATTTTCTGAATTTACAATCGGCATTGGATCATCTCTATCGGCTAAAAAACAATGCATGACATCGAAATCAAACCATTTAGAGTGATATATGTCGTTGGCACCTTTTAAAAATAATATTATAAGTACTTAAATTCTAGGTTTCATACCAATTATTAATAATTATTAATTTTTAATTTTTACCTTTTCCAGTTCCATAACTTTTTTTTACTTAAGGCTTTTTCTCTCCGATATGAATCCTGTAGACTTAGAATTTTTTTTTTAATTTCTTCAACCGGTCTTTTTAATTCTTTTGACAAATGACACCAAGCATCATGTTTCGAATTTTTTGAAAAATATGATGGGTTTTTAGAGTTCTACAGCACTTCTTGTAATCTAAATTCAGGGGCGTCATTTCAGTTTTTTTTCCGGGTGTGCGAACTTTTGGGCAGGCCAATTTTGACATTTCATCAGTTCATTAAAAAAAAATATATACATATACATTATACATACATATAGGTAACCTATGCAAACCTATGTAAATATTTTTCCTTACCTTTTATGATTCTAATTGAAATTACTCATAACGACTAATGCAAATTTTAAATAGCTAGCAATTCAAAGAATTAAAAGCTTTTAAGCAATAAAAGCAACCAGCTAAAGCCATTTCACTATTATTTGAAAAAAAAGTAAAATGAGGTTAATTAAATACACTTTAATTCCAAAATAAAACATCATTTATACAAAATATCAAAATATTTATTATTTTTTAATTTAAATTAGCGGATATCTGCGGGTTTTAATGTGTGCAAAAGCATTTACAGCCTCTTGCAAATCAATATTACTAGCTTCTTCCTTCTCAACTGCAATAACCATTAGATCATTTAATCTATTGTCGCCCATGGTGGTTTGTAAATATGTTTTTACTCTTTTGAGAGATGAAATAATTTTTCATTTGAAGCGGTAGTGTTTTTATAATAGAAATAATTTTTAAAGTTTCGTTGAATGCTTCGGGATAATCTTTAAGACATAATGTTATAGTGTCTACATCTATATTGTTTTTATTAGTTAATAACGTTTTAGCGGACGGAAATTCTGAATCAATTTTAATTTTGTTAAATTGAAAATAACTATAATAATTTATAAATGATGATATATATGGACTATTAGGATTGAAAAAATTATCGTTAGAACCGTCAAAAACTTCAAATAACTTAAAAAAATCTGTAGCTTGTTGGGAAAATCTCTCATCCAGTTGCAAAACAAACCTGAAAATAATTATAATTTATAACTAATAAGCAAAGCATATTTAGAATTAATCAAATTATATACTAATCAAATATTTTTTAAACAGTGAACTTGAGTTATATTCTAAAATAATAAATAGTACTAATAATACTTGAAAAAATATTAAAATATTTGAAATAACTTTCCACTAAATAATTATTTTTAAGCAAAGCAGATGTTATTGATTTGCAAATGACTAAATTATTCAAGTTTAATGTTACTAAAATGTATTAAAATAAATATATTATAATTATGAAAGCAAGTGCAACATGCAATTAGCTAGTAGTTATTATATTTAAAAATTTCATAAAATAAATACTTTCCAACGCTGCACATAGATGGTTTTTTAATTTTTAAGTTTTTACCTGTCTATGACATTAAACACATCAGTTTTTACATTTTTTCCATTATGTTTTGCTTGCTTAGTTCCTGCTTGACCTAAAGTACTCATTATAAAAAAGTCTTCAAATTTTTTTGATGGTTCATATTTTTTTCTGAGGCGAATATTTCTTTCTTCTTCCTTTTCAATGGTTACTTGGTTCTTTATAGCACATATTTTTGCTTCGTTATAAATATATGTAAAATTTTCTTCAGATCGTAGATTTATTAGTTGATTTTTTGTTGAAGTTACTAAATTTATAGCTTTGGGTAATAAAATTGAAGAACATTGAAGTTGACATGATACACAATGAATAGTGCTCAAAATTTGTTCCATAATTTACAAAATTAAAATAAACCGAAAAGTTGATATTTCCTCTAGTAAACCTATAGCTCTGGTTGCTTGATCATCTTGAACTGTTAATACTTTTAATACATCTTTAATTTCACTATACTGTATTTGAATTTTTTTTAGAGATGAATGCCAATAGGACCACCGAGTTTCTACCAGACGTTCTAAATATATTTCTTTTAGTTTCTTGTCTCTTTGAATTTTCATAAATAACTCATATCGTGTATGCCCATTCATTAAATATTTATTCAGTGATTGAACTGTGTCAAAAAAATCCACTACAATATTATTATTTTGAATTGTATTCACCAAACATAAGTTAAGACGGTGAGCATGACAGTGAATATAGATAGCATGTGGCACAATATCTACTATTCTTTTTTAAACTCCTGAAAATAGTCCGCTCATAACTGATGCCCCGTCATAACACTGTGCTACACATTTTTGTATATCTAACTTATTATGGGCAGCAATATTATTTCTTGACTTAAAGTATAGGCATCACATTTCTTCATGTGATAGCAACCAATTGCTTTTTCGAGGATATTTATGTTGTCATCAACAAATCTAATGATGAATTATAACTGCTCCTTTTTGCTTGCGTCTTTCGTTTCATCAACAAGTATGGAATAAGCTCCAGTAAAAGCAATTTTTTCAATAATATTTTTCCTAGTACTAGAAGCTATAGTCTTGATCAAATCATTTTGGTATTCCGGAGAAGTATAGTGACCATATCTAGCAGATAATTTAGTTATAGTTTCAGGATCAGTAAATGTATTTAACAACTCAATAAAATTTCCACGGTTAATTGACTCATTCGATTCATCATGTCCCCTGAAGAGAAGGCCTTGCTTTGATAAAAATAGTGTGGCTTTTAACAATAAAATAATATGTTTACGATTATCTTCAATATATTTTTTTCGGGATGTGATAAGTGAATTTGCAACAGAGGTATCATTCATTTTTATATTTAAAAACATTATATATTTTTCATTGTTTAGTTTATGTTTTTCATTACTCATGTGTTTATTAAATGACTTAGTCTGTTTCCTCCAACAGTTAAAACCTTTATTTATAAATGTACTATCAACTTTTAAATTAGTATTCCCAGTGATGTGTCGACATACAAAGCAAAACACCATATCATTTTTAATGGAATATTCAATCCAATTAAAGATTTTATAATACTTAGAACTAAATGATCTATTTACACTATTCCTGGGATAAATATATAGATTTGGCTGTACTGGATCCTCATACTTTGTATGTGATATATCAGAAACCTATAAAAGTGCATTTAATAAATATTAGATGGATAAAATATAATGAATTTTTAAATTTCTACAATCTACATAGCTATGAAAATCAATCATATTAAATTTGTAAGTCATATAATTATTTACTAACTTCTTGAGTAATATAATTTGATTTAATAATGACATTATCATTGGACACATTTAATTCATCAACAGGCTCAATATTATCAATCATATAATTTGTACTTGTATTTAATACAGTTTGACTAGAAGATATTGAGCCTTTAAATTCCTAGGTACACAAGTTACATCATAAATTACTATATAGTTAGGTGCATTTGTATAATTAAATTAAAATTAACTACATTAAAATTATAAGTAGGTAATATAATTATTTACTAACATCTTTGGTTGTGTTATTTGATTTCATACTTAAATTATCATTGGACACATTTAATTCATCATTAGGCTCAATAATTTGAGTTTTGGCATCGACCTCTACATCACAATTAGAATAATCAGATTCCTATGAGAATAACATAAATAACTGTTAATTCATATTTTTATTAATAACTATGATAATTAACGATAACAGTCAGTCACACAAACAGTTATTTCCATCTGATTAAATTCGGCTTTCTTAAACATACTGACTAAATTATGACAGGAAGAACTGGCTACAAGTAGCATTTTTTTTGCTTTCACGTAGACGAGCAGCGCCGCCTTTTCATTTCTTTCATTTTCTAATTTTTTTTTTTGCACAATTATACCAAAAAAAAAAACGTTCGCACACGAAACGAAATACTGTCAGACACGTTACAACGGTTCCACAATCCACAACGCTTGGTTGACATTGACAACTGACAAGCACATGGAGGCACCAGACACCATAGATTATAAGATTAAACGATACATGGATAATCTATGGAGGCACCGACTATACAGATATCACAGCTGATATACATATACTAATACTAGATAGCAGTCTTCTTGTTATCAGTGAAACACGGCGCCATATTATGCAAAGAACACTACTCGGTAGACAAACGTTATCTTAGTCCGTGATTATAATTATCTTAAATCGTGCTTGCCATGTATACATTTGATAAGAGAGCTGATAAACCAAAAATAAACAAAACCTTAAAATATTATGTATATATATTTTATTTATATTACATATGAAAACATGATGTATAAGTTAATTTTAACGGCGCATTGAAGTATTAATGGCAGGCCAATCGGTAACATTTTTTAAGTTAGTGGTGCCGTTGCATACCCTACCCCCCCTAAATAACGCCCCTGTCTAAATTCTTCTATTAATTTCAAGCATTCTTTGCTATCCCAATCCATTTTCAAATAGGTAAAAAATAATAATAAAAACAAATGTAAAAAGTTAAGTACTAATTATTTTAAATTTACGTTTGAATTTATTTACCGTCCAAACGACAACATGAATGCTCGTGGTAATCTTTTGAGCATGACTGAAAAACCGACAGTGACCGGCTCGCCATGTGAGTCTATTCGACTTATTCAGCGAACGCTCTCGAATGCTCACGAACGTAGTCTATACGGTCGCATGATGGGTCGCACACGAACGTTCGTGAGAATTCGTCATTTTTGTTCACTCGTGTGTACGCGCCTTAATACGTATACTCATAAGTGCATTGTCGGCGAGCGAACCATCGATAACATATAATAATAGATAGGACCCAATATTATTGCATAATATTTTACGGCTGCGGGCGATTATTTTTTGATGAATGATTACTGTATACTGATACAAAAAGAAAATCACATAACACATTATTATTTTAATATTTTATTATTTAAAATACAAAATATAGGTAATTCAATTAAATTATAATTGTTTATGAATAAAATAAATAATATAAATTCAAGGTAATATTTTAATTTCTTCTCTTACTTAACAATATGTTAATATGTATATAACAAACTTGTATTGACGTATACGTGATAATTTATTTTTATTATAAGATAATAGTTATACTCAGGAATAAACAAATAACAAATTCTATTACAAAAGGAAATTGATCAACAATTTCATTACTTACAATTACAAATTACAATATACGGTGGCATATTTAAGAGGGAAGGTTCTGGGTTCACCCCCCCTCTTCAAGGGCCCAAAAAATATCTTTAATAATTAAATACTTAAATTTTGTAAAATAAAAATGTGAAACTCCTAAGTCGGGTGAAATAGGAATGGGTCTACAATTCTGAGTTCGGCTAGAACAGTGTATACTGTATAATGTTTATATTTATAAAAAGTTGAATTTTTAGCGAAAGAATTATACTTTATGACAACCAAAAAAATGTCCAACTTTTTTTATTAAAATATAATAATATTTAACGAACAAAAATGAAGAAAACTCAAATATCAAATGTCTATAAATAACACAAAAATAAAAATAAAAAACCGTAATAATAAAATAATAATAATGATAATTTAACCATGTTAACTTGTAGTAAAATTTAATAATCGTGAATAATACCAAATTGTCAATTAATTATAATATTGTAATATTATAAGTTATTAGTATTTAGGCGTGGAGAAATAATATCTGGTACCATGTGGTTGAGATAAAATTCTGACAAAGGTATTTCCATACTGTTTAACCAAAATGAGTCATCCCGTTCAAATTTATCAACACCTATACCTTTATAACATAATATTTTATTATTATATAATATATTAATATATATTATTATTTGTTATAAATGATGAAAATATGTATGTAGTAAGATCAATTTACCTTTTGGTGTCCATACCACGAAATAACAAAATTTTCTGTTTGTTATATGGAGTTGTCCCTGTATTTAGTTATAGTCGTGATTTTTTTTTAGAACTCATTTTTCATTTTTCTTTCTAAGTATTTTATTTTATTTTCCTCGAATGCATTTTCGGGAATTTTGTCTCTAATTGAAAAAGGACTTTTAATTTCTATGACAGAATCTTCTCCAACAAGTCCGTCTGGAGATGCAGCTAAATATGGGAGAGTTGGATCAATAAATAATCCAGCAGAATGAATTTTGCATTTGTATAAGTCTTCCAATTGTTCTTTAGCTACTGGCTCAAATTGTATTCCATAACTGCGAAATGTGTTATTTATATGTTATGTTATTGAATGGATTTTATATGGATATATGATATAGGTATGTAGTTACATATATTTAAATTTCACCTGGTTGCAGTTGTTCCATGGAAATAACTGGACTTATATAATATTGAAATTACTGTTTTGTTTCTATTTGTATTTTTCCGAAGTTTACAAACTCTACCGAAATTTGAAGCAGTCAATCTGTATGATCGTTCTTTTATCCATTCATCACATTGTGATAACGTAATAGTTTAACAATATCATCAATACTAAGTCTTAATTTTGATAATAAATTCAATTTTTGTTCCTTAGTTTCTTCACGCGAAATCAGTAATGGTTTACATCCCAAACTTTCATTTATAGCACCATAGTCTTCGTCTGGTCCAGCTATCAATTTTTTTTGTACACAAGGTCTGTGTACTTTGATTGAAGCGATTTCCTTAATTCTTTCTGCCGTTGTCTCTTTATATTTTTTGTTATAAATCCTTTCATAAATTTTCCCGGACTATGTTTTGTCACTTTTTTATGTAAGTGACGTAAATATTATTATAAGATGACACTGCAGTATGACATCGAGTTGCATAAAAACCTAAATATATTTTTAATACTTGTTTTTGAATAAGACATAATAAATCTAAATAGCACACACATTTATATATTTTTTAATAATTCTATATTATTTGTAATGTCATTTAGTATTATTTTATTATTATTCTGTGGTATTAATATGCATGATTTTCATACAGGGCTAGCCTGGAAAATATTTATAAACATAAGCAAGACGCACATTTTTATTATAATTTTATTTTTAAAAATGTATGTAATTGCAACATGTATAGATTAAAATCACCCAACTTTAAATGATAAACTAATTTTCATTTGTAATTGTTGATTTGGCCAAGTAATTATTTTTAAAAACAATAAAATATATGGCATTTAAGAACATTTAATTAGTTACAGCTTACGATACTGTCAATAATTTTATATATTTTGTTGTTTTAATAGTTTGAACTATAAGTTTAAATATAAAGTTTAAAAATATCGAGATATTATGACATTAAAAGACCTATAATAATACG
Organism: Chaitophorus viminalis; assembly: GCA_025469195.1. Taxonomy (NCBI): domain Eukaryota; kingdom Metazoa; phylum Arthropoda; class Insecta; order Hemiptera; family Aphididae; genus Chaitophorus; species Chaitophorus viminalis. The sequence goes on along the minus strand of JAIPRK010002793.1, from coordinate 3,548 downwards.
CTTTTGAAAAAAATATACCAGAAGGTATGCCCTAATATAATGTTCCAATTATTGTCATTATTTATTATTATTTTGAAAAATTAAACTGTACACACACACACACACACACACACACACACACACACACACATATATATATATATATATATATATATATATGTTACCGCCAATGATGATAATTAGGTATTGTTAAAAATGACTAGTCTATGTTAACTCTGACTGTTTTATATAGGCGTTGATATTATTGGCTAGTCATTTTAGAGAATACCTAAGATAGACAATAATAGAACAAATTTAATATTAATACATAATTTCTATGATTAACCAGTCATTGTCATTATTAACTAAAACTATGTAGCCATTGATAATTTTAGATATAATATATTATATTTACTATTTAAGAATAAACAATGAAAAAAAATATAAGAAAAAATTAATTTTTTCATAATAATTATTATTTTAATACTTGTATGTTGATTATTGATTATGACGTATGGGTATCACTTATTCTCGCATGATAAGCTGTTATGGCACTTCGATGTACAGAACCGGTTATAAGATCTACAAGTACATTTATTTGTTTAGCATTTTGTTTTGCAGTGCCACCGTTGAAACCCTTGAGTTCTCATAACACTGTTGACTCCAGCCGCTTCACGGAGTGTAATTTCTTTTTCGGCAGATTAACTTTGACTTTGCATATCGATAAGGTCAACTTGGGCTCGTGAATTGAATGCATTATGAAGTATGGGTTTAGAAACTAGGTCTCACTTTGGATTCGATGATTTTTTTTCACAATGCATACAAAGACTTAAATATATCATAATAGTTTCCTTGGTAATTATACAATATTTTGTCTTTAATTCATAAACCATGCAGTCCCAACCACCATGACCTATTTCAATGTGACTATCGTGTAAAATATCAAATAATTCGTCATTTAATACATAATAGTGTACATTTTCTGAATTATTACTTATAGATTTAATAAGTCGTTCTTGCCCATTGAGTGTTATTAAATCATACTTACGAATGTATCTGTAATCCTTTGCACTTTTCTTCCCAATTAGCTAATTTAGCTTCTTGCAATCTTAAGATATATTCCTCTTTGTTTAAAAATGATTTATTATCTTCACGTTTATTTTTCAATAAATCACATAATACGTTGTAAAATTGTTGACGCATTTCTTTTGAATTCATTTTTTTAATAAAACAATTCAACACTTTTCGAAACGAAAAACTATACGAAACTATAAACTATATTATACGAAAGTACAACGAAGGCTGTAACAATACTTATGTTAGGTTAGTTGCCGTGAGTATTAAAACTAGATAAAAGATAACATTTTATTTTAACCATTTGTACACACAAAATAAAACACAATTGCATCATCTTCACATACACTATTCCAACCAATAGGTAAAACTATATGTTTGTAATTTTTCACAAAATCATCATAGGAATCAAATAAATCAGATATTAGAGACTAATAAATAAAGTAAAAATAGATAATTAAATATTTATTTAGTATTTTTGGGTTCTTTTTTTTTAGGGGAGGGGAACTATTTTATATTTATTTAATATTACTTCATCATTTTGTGGATATGGTAACAGTTCTGGCAAAATTTCATTTTGTGGATATGGTAATAGTTCTGACAAAATTTCATTTTCTGGAGACCACTTTAGTTGTTTTCTACAAGATGGTTGAAGTGGTAAAGACTAAAAAAAAATCTTAGGTTGGAAATACTTAATACATTCATACCTTAGTTTAGGTTTGTAAGGTTAAATAGTTAAATATTTTAATTATTATTTAATTTACCTCATACATAGAATATTGTAGTATATCAGAACAATAATAGTTACTATTTGATGTTGAAGGTTTGTTAAAAACTTCAACACTTAGAGAATTACTAGTAACAGTAACATGTTGATCTAAAAATAAGATGAATTGAATAGATTTTTTATATTACATACATGAAACATATATCTATGTAATTAAATCATTACACTTGCCATTGATTTCAAAAATTGAAGGAATAGCATTTTCTTTTAGCCTAGGTTTAGTAGCAGACAGTGGAATCACTATATCAGATGAAGAAAATAAAACATTTTTATCTGTAGAACTTGAACCAAAAGAAAAAAAAATTAATTTAATATTATTTTATTACCAAATAAATTAGAATAAACAATGGTAGGGATTAATAATTATTATAATTATTCAAATAATATAATACCACACAGTAACACAGTTACTTCTGTTTAATACTGGCATACCTATTACAACTACCAAAATAATTCCTTATAATATTGTCATTAGTAAAATAGAGTTCACACAAATATTTCACAGTAGTTTGTTTATGGTTTACTTTTGATACAATTTTGGACCATATTTCAGAAGTATCTTTATTTTTCGGAGCTTGAAATATCGAGTATTTTTTAATGTGTTTTCGACTTTTATACAATAACACAGAACAGTTGTTAACTATTTTTAAATTTTTTACGAAGGTAATAACGATATACACAATATAAAACAGTATGCTTAAGGCATGTACAGTATAGAATGATATTATAATGTGTTAAAATAAACATATTTATGTTTTATTTTTGCAATATGTATTTATAGCTTGCAAATTTTGTTTTAATTAGGTTGCAAAGTTATTCTCATATATTGCGCCAGATCCACTTAAAGGAGCGGCGTAACATTTACTGACCGTACCCTTCATACCCACCCACCCAACAGTGTCCAGTCCTGTATATCTTAGTTTATGTCACGTGGTCAATTATTACGAATAAATCCACACGAGCGCTAGTTATTGGTTGGCTATCAGAGTAAATTCGGCAGTCACTTTATCATCGCTCGTTGGGTAACCATTATATCTTAAATCGTGCTGTACATTAAACAAAACGTTTTGGCGATATACAAACCAAGTGGTTATTTAAGCAAACAATTCTGATAATCTGGTTGCTCAAAACTGCGTCACCAAAACACGCCTAATATTATGCTGAACAGCTGATGTTACGGACATACATAAATGTAGGTCCTCACGGAACAATCACAGGGGGAGGTTCATGTCGGAATTACCATAACTATAACATTATAACAATCGTAGGATATGCAATAGCAGGCATGATGTGGTTAGAACAATGTAACAGATATTGGAAGGAAATGAATTATTGAAATGTCAAATGGTACATTAACTAGGTCACGCATGAGATAGAAATAATATTAAATAATAATATTAAATTATCATCTACCCACGCAGGTGCGGTCAGAACAAATACTTAACAAAATCAGTGAGAAGAGACCACACACACACACACACACACACACACAATAATAGTGTATATGTGTATGTATGTGTGTGACATATGACATATATATACTATGTAATACATCTCTGACGCCTATGACCAGACAGATTCTATCTTTATATAGCATATGTTGTATGTATATATATTATATATTATATACTACAATATTGTAGAAGTAAATACATATTAACCACATCCTGTCACTAAAGATAACTAATTCTCGGAATAATATGGGAGA
>JAIPRK010002792.1:0-12855 GCA_025469195.1 Chaitophorus viminalis | reverse complement strand
GTATTGGGCCATTTAGTTCACCAAAACCAGCCGTTTTTCCTTGAATTAAATTTTATATTATGACATTTACAATAATATTTTGATTATTTATTACGTTTCGTGGTTATTATATTTAAGTTACTTGTACTTAACTATTATTACTATTAGAAATAATTTTACATTACATTTTTGTGATTAATTTATAATGTGTTAATTTTCCCTCTTAATAGTCTTTAATTTTACTAGGATATATATTGATAATTTAATAATTTAATTTATATTTAATGTGAAATAATTTTTGTAATGTTGAGTTTACTGTATTTACCTTTCTTATTATTTACTTAATTTTTACTTAAAAAATAGAATAGAAAATACATGCAGTTTTATGTTTTTATTAGTTATTATAGATATCATCTTTTATCTACATTAAGAGCTACTAAACATATTAATTGCATTATTTATTATGAGGGATTATTAGCCTTATCAAAATTGTCCATTCATGATTTTTTAAATGAATAAATTGTATTTGTTGTCATATTTGACATGACCCTTACAAGATGTTTGTAATTTACATTGCAGTTTCTACATTTCCTATGAGATATGTCATACATCCATTAAAATCAATCAGCATAATTCATTATATACAGGCTGTGTCATGGTTACATTCAATTTGCTTAGTTTTTTTAATGAGTATGAAATATTTTAAGCGAAAACATATTCAAGCAATTTGATTATTTGAGCGTATAAGCTTTATGTATAATTTAGAGCTTGGAGTCCTAAACAAATAGTTCAAAACGTGGAACAGTAGAACGTAGAACAGAACCTCCCTTCCCAAATATGACACTATATGTTGATAGTGGCGTCGTGAATTTTATTTTCTAATGAAACAGTTAAGCGTATCGAATTACCCTTTCCCTGTCCACAACCCAACGTGAAATATACATTTTTATCTCGCGGTGTATTGGCGCCACAATTGACATTCGAATTTGACATGTTGACCATATTTTGTTTAGGTTGATGAAATCTGATACTTTTAGTGGAACGGATACACATCGGAAAGTCGGATTTTAATTTAAAAAATATTTGATTTTGTTCACTTGACGAACGGGATTTGGGGAAATTAATTTTCTCTTTAACCATTATTTTTCCAGCCAGTTATTCTACAGTAAACAATAGGGAATTGTGTAGCTTCGGTGCCCATCGGCGGTGGGGTAGGGTCGCGTGACTTGACGGATTCACTGATAAACAAACAAGTTAGCAATATTCAACTATATGATCATATAGAATTTTTTTACACACAAAATACTAATAATTTTCAAGTAGCATTAAAATTTTAAATATTTATGTATACCTACGTCCTGCATATTATATAGGCTCTGGCCCCTGGGGGTTCTATCCCGCCCTAATCGTCCCTTGATTACGCCCCTGTGATATACGCGTATCTATACAGTAATACAGAATTTTGCGGTATATATCAATATACAAGTATAATTATTCATTGCAAGGGGTTTGGTGCACTAAACTACGAACAATATTATATTATGACACAATTTTGGTTTAAGCTTACAAAATTGTTACTAGGTATAGGTAGTATATTAGTACACTATTAAACCATCATATTATTTTGAACTCATTGCCCAAGCCGCTTTGACCTTGATGTTTAATGAAAATGCGTATTTTTAATATTTGATACACTACGTTTTGCAAATGTTACAATTACATAATTTAAATTCATATAGATGGTCTCCAAATACTTTGAAGATATTTGACGAAAAATATATTTATAATATATGATAAGTAACGTTTTGTAAATATTTTAATTATATTTAATTTCAAATATATGCTCTCCAAACATTTTGAAGATGTTTGATAAAAAATGTATTTACAATATTTGAATAGTAACGTTGTGTAAATATTTTAATTATATTTAATTTCAAATATATGGTCTCCAAATATTTTGAAGGTATTTGATGAAAACTACATTTACAAGTCCGTCTAGAGTCACTTTTAAAACCTAGTGCATCTTATAGCAAATTTTACTTTCTTTCCATTGATATAAGTCTCATTAATGCCTTTTTGGATGTTCATTGTTAAAATCGCGGATTTTTCGGCTCTAAACTTGCCGCATTGTACTACTGTGATACAGTCGAATAGTTTTTCAACTTAGACCATTTTTTTCGAACCCAGTCATTTATTTTATTTAGTTTTAATTATTTTTTACTTCAAATTTTCTTAGAAAAATTTAGTGTTCATTATGAGGCCATATTTTCGACAAGGTTGTACTGCATTTATTACTGCTACGCATTAGTATTGAATTTTATTTTTATTGTGTAACTGGGTAGTAATTTTATGTTGGGGCATAAGTATGAAAATGTTGGAAATACATTTTGACTGCTGCATTTGTCACATAAAATAAAACATTTAACATACTATGTTTATGTTTTACAACGAATTGTTATTATATTCAATTTGCAATTTTTGAATTATACCCCGTATAGCATAGGCAACCTAATGGACTTATTCACGGTAACCGTCTTATCACAAAATTGTCAGGAGCCAAAGTAAAGGAGCTATCTTCACAGACATCAGTGTTTTGTTATGTTTACTAATTTTTTTTTTTAAAAAACAGGTATTTATGAATGTATTGCTGAACAGTATTTTGATTACAGTAAACGATAATATTAGTTTATTTTGTGAGCATATCTTATCAGTTTACAGTGTTTATAAGGTTTAATATTATAATAATTTATAGGCATATTGATACATGATTGAAAAGTATGTAGCATTTATACAATCAAAATCAGAATAGTCAAACATATAATTATGATACGAATTATTCCATGATATTTGGTACAGGTATTTACAGGAATATATGCAATACCTATTGCATTTTATGTGCACATAGTACGTAGGTAGGTACATTTAAAACAGTATATTTTTAATATCAACTGTTTAATAAATGCTCAGGTATTCATGAGTGTAGATGGTATTGTATTGAATGTGCATGCAAAACACAGTCTGTTATATCGATTGAATAATTAATAAATACAAATAGGAATTAATAATTTTACTTTCGACCGGCCTGAATTAACAATTCGTTCCAATAAATTTTATTTAAATGTTGTACCTATTAGGTGTACAATTAATATCATTTACTGCAGCATTTAATACATTTTATTTGACTTTATAATATTGGGTTGTTTAAAATTTTTAACTGGCATCAATCATTATAATTGATACATGTTACATTATTTTAAATCATAATTTTATTAATTCCGCTATTAATTCATTTTTACAATATTTGAGATTTACTATCATTAAATTGTACACATATATTATGCAAAAAGTTAGATTATGCACTGTCAAATTAAATATTAAATTCTATAGAAGTTCTAATTAATCAATTATCAGATTTATATACTTTGTTTAATTTTTTTACAGTACTTCATTCATCATTGTAATTGATACAGAATTTCACTTTTCAAACTATTAATCATTTATTTCACCACAATTTTTTTAATATATTATATAAACTTTATGCAAAACTTATGTTATTGTGTTATATACATCAATCTACCATTCATTTACATGAATTTGGCTAAATTCTCATCCCCAATTCAATACTAAATGTTATATTAAAACTTTATTAATTTTATAATGTATTTGTCTTATTATTGGACATTTCAGGCAATTAAATTTGTTTAGTTTTATAACTAGATGTATTTAATTCATTATTTAAATGGATGCATTCATTCATTCATTCACCACCTGCATTACACAACCTCAGTATTTTTCACTACACTAGGGATGTATTATTGCATCTTTTACATTTATATGATTTTACTTACTTCCAAAACACATAATTAACTCTTATAACATTTTTTTTATGTATATAATACAAACAATGGTTTATAGCGCATTTAGAAAAGATTCAACTTTTTACAGATTAATGATACTGCACTAAGGGAAAACTGTCCTATAGTTTAGACTAAAACAAGATCAAATGAAATCCATTATAATACTTAATATTACTCCAATATATTTTATTTACTGGGTATGTAGATACTAATTAGTATCTATGACTGAAGTATTTATAATATTATTTTAATAATAACTTATTATTGTAATTGTTGTAGGCATGTACTATATTCTATTTAAAAATTTGAATTAATGTGATTTTACACTTTTATAATAATGGCTTAAAAGTTTGACATTTATTATTAAATACCTACTTATTTTTATGGATTATTAAAGATCTCATAAGTCAGATAGCTATTGAGATTTAACCAGCCTGACCTAATGATTTTGTTCCAATACTTTTTCTTTAAATGTTGTACTTATTAGATGTTCAATTAATATCATTGACTGCAGTAATTTTATTTTATTATATAATATATTAGTATTAAATTGGTTTGTGGAAGTAATATTTTTAAATTTCCAACTGGCATCTATTATTTAAATTGATATCCATCATTTTATTACTTTCTTACTTATTTAATATCTTATATTTACATTATATTTGAGATGTACTATCAGTAAATTGTAAACATGTACTATATTATTATTATCTAAACAATTTATTTATGGATAGTCATTGTACCTATTATATTTCATAGAATTATATTAGATTTATTACATTCTTGGTGCATGTACCTCAATGTTATTGATACAGAATTTCACTTTTCAAACAATTAATAATTTTTTTAACTGTTAATGATTTGTTATTAAAATAGTTATTTATTATTAATAGAGTCAATTATTAAAAACAAGTATGAGTGTCAATTTAATTTAAGAATATAAGCGGTATTGCAATGAGAATATTTTTTAAGTATTAAAAATGATTGATTTTTGTTAGGAGTTATTAACTTTTTGTTTTGTTCGTTTTCATAGGCTAAAGTTGTTGGTTATTAGTATTAGCATTTTTAGACCAAGTAGGTATTTGAAGTGGCTTGCTAGGAATAACTATATTCCGTGTATTGTATTGGACCGGTGAAGTTGATGGCAAACAGAGAAATACATTTAACCTTAACGGTGAAGCAATTGATACTTGGCTTGAAACATTCCTGAGTAAAAATAATAAAAAATACTTATATCATATTTCATAATATTACATTACTTATAGTATTATATGATAGGATGATGAAGGTGCATATGAAAAATATAAATTTTCAGTTACATAAATATTTGTATTATATTATACTTATTCTGCAAACTTACGTTGAAGAAGGAATTATTGAATTTTCAAATAAGATGGTTGGTAACACAATCATTTTGGTTGTTCGAGTTTTCTATGTTTTCACAGTCAGTGTCTGATGAGTCTAAAATAAATTCTTTTTCATAATTAGTATCTTTGTCAGTATCTGAATCGAGTTCAGAACCCGAAGGAAAATCTTCTAAGTAATGTACAACATCTTTTTGGGATAATCTCGTACAACGTGACATTGTTTAATTTAATATAATATAATTTAAAGGAAAATTACAAATTTTAAAACTTTAAAAACATCTCTCGAGTAAAAAACAAAACAAGTAATTTTTCAATACTTATTAATCCCTTATCAGTGATAATATGCATATTTTGAATGGTGGTTACTGCAAATAACCACCAAAAAATAATCTACAAATTCGCCAGACCAAACCGGTGTAAATTTCCCCTTAAAAAATAAACCGGTATAGTTTTAAGAAATTCGATGTATTAAACCGATTTGAAATGCGTCATACCGATTTGGTTTTTTTTGACCAACATAACTAACTGGTCGAGTAATACCGATCGAGATTTATCCCCACCATATTTTTAATATTTCCCCTCAATAGACATTCCCTTATCACATATTACGTGTTATCATTTATAAATTGTAATCAACAGTACATAGGTTTAAGATTATAGATCAAGTTTTTGGAGTAAGCAGTAATTAACTTTAAGTAGTAATTAATACTCTAATTCAGTGTTAATAAACTTATCATTGTAATTTGATTCTTTTCTACAAATTATGTCTTTTTGGGATTTGTCTAACGTTGATGATGCGATGGATACTTACATTGAAGGTTTGAACATTTTTAAACCCTTCAAACTTTATTGTTTTACAATAATATACATAATATTTTAATTTAATTTTGTTATATTTCATAATGTACGATTCAAATTTCTTTTTCAATTTAATATTCCAGTTGTTAATGATCCAAATTGCACTTTTAATACTATTCAAGACTGTGAAACGTCCAGTAAGGCAATAAATATTACATTTTAAATTGTTTCATGAACTAAAATTGATAAATAATATAAAGCATACTTTTCTTTAAAGCTCATGGACAGCAGAAGTAACAAAATTGTTGATTGCACTCAGAGGGACTTATAACGAAAAATTTCAAAATATAAAAAAAAAAAAGGGAAAAAAATGAACAAAAATGAAAAAAAATTGTCATATTTTTAATTCAAGGCAATGTGATGAAAAGTGGAGACATTTACTAACACGATTTCGTCAAGTTAGAGATGCGTCCAAGGTATCGGGAAGTGGTAGTATTAAATGGCAATACTACGATTTTATTGAAAACACCATATTCCCAACATCAAGACAAATAACTTCTCTACCTAAAGGTAATTTAATATTTTTAATAATAAAATATATGTATATACTTAATATATTAACATTTAAACAGTTTGAGGAATCTAAAACTAAATGTTATATAAAACTTATAACTATATGTTTGTTCTTGTAGTTTACATCCATATATATTTTATAATTTATTATTGCAACTGTTATAGATCAATTGCACGAATCATCTGCAAGAACACTGCCCGAACCTTCTGTAAATTCAATACACGAATCACCTGTAAGTTTAATTCAAGAATCAAATAATTCTCCAACTTCTGGATTGATGCATAAATCATTATTTAATGAAAAAACAAGCCATAAATCACCTTCTTGGTTTAAAAAGTTTGAGGAATTAAAAAACGAACAGTTGAAATTAGCAAAACACAATGCAACGCAACTCATCGATTGGTTAGTAAATTAGTATCATGTACGCATTTTGATTATTTCTAATTATTCAGCAGTTGATTATTATAAATAATATACCATTCAACAAGCATTTGACTATTAGTTAAAGGTTATGTTAGGTAGTTAGGGTAGGTGCTTATGTACATTCGTTTTATACTTTTATTAACAACTATGTATGTACTCAAATGCTGAAATACATAGGGCTTGTAATGTATTTCGTTAGTTAACTATCATTCTATATTTTTAATTTATATGGATGAAGAAATAAGTATTAATGATAAATGATTTGTTTTAGTCTTAACAAGTTGGAAAAGAGGGAAGAAATGATGTTGAAAACTCAAGAACATCTTGTTAAAAAGTTAGATGACGCAAATAATATCGAATTACAAAAACTCTATGTTTTTAAAAAAATGTTTAATATAGATTAGACTATTTGTCTCCTTAACTATATTGTATATGTTTATTCTGGTCATAATTAAGAAGGGAACTTAAAGACTATATTTTTAAGTATGATTAAAAATTTTTATTTTTGTTTTTTATATTACTTTTTGTTAAACATTACTATTTTACTTATTAACTTTGTTATATTCATTTTAAAATATTTCTGGTCATAATTAAGAATAGTACTTGAAGACTATATTTTTAAGCATGATTTTTTGTTAAACATTATTATTCTACTTGTTAACTTTGTTATATATTTTAAAATATTTTCTGGTCATAATTAAGAAGGGAACTTAAAGGCCATATTTTTAAGTAGGAGTAAAAACTTAAATTTTTTGTTTTTATATTATTACACTCCGTCATACGTTTATTATTCAGTTAAAATAAAACATGTTTTCTTAATTGTTGTTTATTTACTGAAAAGTAACTTAAACTATACAAAGACAGTATAATTATATTTGTTTTTTAGTACATTGGTAATGTGTTACAAATAAAATCTCTTTTGGTTGAACGTGCTGTAGTTTCTTCCTCTCTCTCATTTCTGTACAATTTCTGGTTGAAAACTATTACCAAATTCAATTGAATCATTATGTGTTATGTATATATTATGCAAACAGCATGCTGCAGTAATGACTTTTTCACAAAAATCTTTTATAAATGTCCATATGTCTAGTTTTTAATTTAATAAAATTATGAATTAAAAAATGAAAATTTAAATAAAAATATTTGATAAACTTACTTAAGCTTTCTAAATCTGCAGATCAACTTGTCAAATGCTTGTTCAATTAATACTCTACTAATACTAAGTTTGCGGTTGAAATTTTTTTCTTTAAGGCTTAAATGACCATTATCTTTGTATGGAGTAATAAGACCCTCTGTAAGAGGATGAGCACCGTCACCTAGGATATGACATGCTTTTAGGAATAAAGACAATGGATTGTTAAGGATTAATTGGCCAATTTTACTGCATCGAAAAATTTTAGCATCATGAGAATGCCCTGGTCAATCAGCATATACATCAATAAATTTTAGTTCTGTATCAACAATTCCCTAAATAAAAAAAAAATAGTTACTATAAATTAAACTACTATTCAATTTTACTATGAAATTATTGTATTTTTTTAAGAACCATATATTCATTTCGTATTGTATTCATTCAATGATCTCTGGTTAATTTCTGGCGAACATTTTTTATATGCAGCAAGGTAAGTGCATATAAAAACTTGATTTTTGGAAAAAAAGATCAAATTATTATTACTTGCTGTTTTTAATTATAAATATAGTGCTAAGATCACAAGATAACAATAACAAGTTCAGTTATAAAGGGTGGTTCCTATAGGTCCCATGTAGATACAATTGTATAAAAAAACATCTATCTATAGCCGAAAATACGGGTCAGGCCAGATAGGCTTAACCTAATACTAACTGGATAACATACAGACTTCATAGAATTTAAAACATTTTTCCATAACATTTACTATTTGGCCTGTCCTAATAAAATTGTCTAGTTTCACTAAAAAAAAATTTAACTTTCTTTAATATAAACTTAAATAATATAAAAACCATAATAGGTAGCAACGTAATGTAGCTCCTGAAAAGTGGACACTCACTTGCAAAATAACAGATGGCACTTGTTTCCTGTTACAAAACATGTTTCTGTCTAATTTAGGCATATTAGCCCTTTTTTTCCATGGAAATAGAGTGTTTATATGACGGCCATCAACGTACCCAAATACATTAGGGAATGAGTTCATACCTCTAAGATTAATAAAGTTTTGTATATTTTTGATAACAGCATTTTCTGTAGGTCATACAATTATACTTCCCGCAACATTGTTCATAGCCAACAAACAATTACTAATTATGAAATGACTTGTACTTTTCGCAATATTGAACCTATTACTAATTTGTCTGAAATGTATAATATATCAATCAATAAGTTATAATATTTTAAATGTTGAACTTGGGTATAAGGTTAAAAGTGAATATTAATATTAGAATTATTTTAGATACATTTGAAAATTATTCTTAACAAGACTGTGTATGACTACATAAAGTATATTTTTCATCACTTTGAATGTATGTATCACTGTTCAGAATTTATTATTTATGTATAATTCAGTTATATACTTAAATAATAAAATATCTAACCTGCGTTTCAGAATTTACCATGTACCAAATAAATATTAAAATGTGTTTTTCAATACTTATTTTAACTGATTCTTGTGACAAATAAGGACCTACATAAGACATTACCACCTATAGTTAAAATCATACACATTATTAAATAATTGACACAATATCAAACAGTATTAAAACAAACTTTAACACTGTTTCTATTGAGGCGAAAATGGGATTTGAACTCTCGATCAGTAAATGTAGGTACCAACAATTCTGCAAAACCATAGATCTTCATCTTAATATTTTTATCATTTTTTAACTCTGTGTTAAATAACAATGTCATATCATCATTATTCTCTTCACTCGAAATTGCCTTATGCAAATGAACAAACAAGTCTAGATAATTAAAACAAATTAAAATAAAAGTGTAGGTAGGTATATATTTATGTAAAAAATAGCATAGGTACATGAAGTTTTATCACTTACTCTCACGAACAAGAAATCCCTGGGTCACATAACTAACGACTTGATTTTTATTCATTATGAAGTCTTTACACAATGCCAATTTCAAATCGTTTCTATTCATTTTGAATTATTTGCAATATTGAACTAGGTAATTGAAATAAATCTAACGAATTTAACTATAACAATGAGTATACTAGTTTATAGTACAGAGTTAAAAAAACGCGGGTAATAATTCATAATTCATAGAAACTATGTTATAAGTGATAAGAAAGTGAATAATATTAGAAAAGTGGTGGTAAATCAATCTATATCCCGAAATTCTATCTAAACCGGTGTACACCGACATGATCCGCTCACGAATCGGATCATCACAGTAACCGGTAGGGTATTGCACACCGGTTTGGTCTGCCGAATATGTTCAATGTTTTTCTTATTATTAAATTATGCAAAGTGATAATAACTGATTTAAATGAAAAATATATATGTCGACTAACGTTCCAAAGAGGTTATAAACAAGAATTACACATCTTCTGGTTTATAAAACGGTGACAATATAAAAATATAAAGCGGTTTGAATGGACATTGTGTCCAAACACATTGCATACGTAGTAGGAAAAATATAACTATTTATAAACCAATAGGTTAGTATTCAAGCTACCCGATTGAGATGGTTAGGTTTGCTAACAAATATGCGTTAAAAACATAAAAATTAACTCGCGGTGGTTAGCAGTCATAACTACCATGCAAGAAATAAAAAAATGAAGTGGTCAATGTAACCCACCACCATGCCTCAAAGAGTTAAGAATTTTTCTGCATTTAAACCTTGCTTAAAATACCGTTTTCGTGTTATGCTGGGACCGTTGAGAAGTAAGCCCCATCGCACTCGCGTCGTATTGATCCTAGGCGGATAAACGAATCGATAATTCGCGTTCATTACGACTCACGAACCTGTAATATGGATGGATGAGGGGTGCACGGACTTTTCGGAGTGGTCGGAAACGCTGGCTACCGAAGCGGCAACGTTGCGCGCAATCACGTCTGCCAACATTTCCACCGGCCGAACACGAACGGGTGCGGGCACTACGTCTGTGTGCGAGTGCGACCCGTGTGGTGGCGTACGGCGAGCACGGCAACGTTGCGCATAACACGAACGTACGCACTGATAAGTTCCCTCATTGGATCGCCGTCCGCCACTGGGTAACGAACACCCAATTTTACTATCAACGTCGTCAGTGGGTACCATAATATCGTCGATCCGTCATCCTTTACATGTAATTGTTTTTGTTTACAGTGACGACCGACGACGTTAGAATATCATCATCGTCACAATAATATTGTCGTCGTTGATAAAACCGAAGTACTTACGCGACGCAGTATTACAGAAACGGGTTCGCAACGGTGGTTCGTCGTCCAGTCAGTAGGTACAGCCGTTTAGGATGACGGCGTCCGCAAATCAGTCAACTGATGCGACCGTGCCTGTCAGATCACCGGGAGTCGTCGTCCCACGATTACACATGTTGCCCGACGCACCAGTCGCTGTCGCCATTGCTGCTGCGGCTACAACCACTACCACCACCACCACCACCACAACAACAGCCACTGCTACTGCCAATGACACTACAGCCGCAAATGGCGTCACCACATCTACAGTCATAACAAGTATTGCTACTGCAGTTACAGACATGGCTACACACTCTGCTACCATAGCTATAGACACGGCTACCACGGCTAGAGCCACTGTGGCAGTAATAACTACAGCCAATTTTCTGGATGCTGCTGTAGTAACAACGTCTCCAAACACTACTAATTCCACCATATCTCCAAAATCTGTTGATTTGAATGCTGCCTCGGCCACCCATGAAATGACAGAACTACAGATTTCTGCGGTCGATGACAATAATGCTGTTTTTAATGTCTTAACAAACAATAGTAAGTTGTTATTAATTAATGATGACCATACGGTTTGGATTTTAGAAATTGCAAATTAAGCAAGTCTTGTGCCTATACATAGCTGTTGTATGTTTTTAGTGAAAGGATTTGTGCCACATCTATCGCATTTAATTTTTACTGATAAGACATCTGTAACCAGTTGAAAGTTAAATTTTTTTCTAATAGGTAGTCAAAAAAATGTATTGCTGAAATACTCATTGTCAAACTATATATACTTGATTATTACATACATTTGGCCTTGTATTTGTAGTTTATTGTTTTATTTTTTTTGTATTTACTTACTAAATTAAAATCTTAACAGTTTTATATCATTGTATTAGTTCTGAACCTGATGTAATTTTATTTGTACAATTTTCAATTTTACAATTTCATACAATTTCAATACTTGTTAAATTTATATACCTATCAAATTTTTTTTGTGTATATATATATTTAAAAAATCTGATAGCAAATTGATATCTATATACTTTTTTATAAATATGTACTAAAAGATAATCATAATATTTATAATGGGTTAATACCATAAACACCATTACTGATTATAATAATATTGAGTGACTTTAAATCATAATTACAATTGTTTTTCTATAGTATCTAGTTTTTTATCAGTTGAGTTTGTTCAGTAATTACTGAAAGTGCTATTTTAGAAAAAATATTTTAATTTCTAATATAAAAAAAAAGTAGTTAGACACAATAATAATAATACTATATTAATTATTTTACTATATGTCATGCTCTCTTTCAATTAACAATATCATCACGAAATGATTATATTGCGAGTAATGTTGATTTGATAAAAATAAATTATCAATAATAAATATTTTAGAAATTTATTTTTGGTTTTTAATTTCTAATTAAAGTATTTCAATTAATAAATAATGTGCTGACATTAATTGATTTTCTA
>JAIPRK010002791.1:0-12866 GCA_025469195.1 Chaitophorus viminalis | reverse complement strand
AAGCTCAAATTTGTATAAAATGTGTCAAAATCACGATAATTTGCAAGTTATTTTGTAGATAAAAATTCATAAAATTTTTTCTGTTTATACTTAAGGTTCAAAATTTTGACACTAGTTTGTCCATAAGTTAATCTTTAAAAATATATAAAAAAAATTCTGCCAAACTTAAAAGAAAAAATTTTATGACTGTTTTAAATTTAAATTTTTACGAAATTGCATAAAATAGCGATTTATGGTCAAACGATTTTAAATATTTGTTATAAATTCAAAAAGTATAAGTCACAGAAACTTGAAATTTTCACCAGTTGTTGAAATAGGCATTTCCTTGATGTCATATTTTTTTCAAAATATTATATTGATTTTTAAGTCACTTATAGGCATTTAAAAAATTCAAATTTTTTACATTTTTTTTTTTTTATAATCGGTGATAAAAAAAATTGACTTATACAAAATACTTGAAAATTTAATAGAATATTCCGCAAAAGTATTCTTTATTGTCATTCAAAAATCATCAAAATCCATAGACAAAGTTTTTTTTATAAGCGTTTGAACAGGGAATATTGTCATAAAATTACATGTAAAATATAATATAATATATAAAATTCTAGACTGACAAATCATATCGGTTTTTTTAAAATGCTCTAACTTAAAAACGAAAAACCGCAACAACTTGAAATTTTTACCAAATCTTTAAATTGGTGTTCTCTATACACACTTAAGTTTTCAAAGTATTTTGACATATTTTGTCTTATTCATAGATAATTTAAATTTTCGATTTTTGTAAGTTTCTTTTTTTTAAATATCTATAAATTTTTTTTGGCTGTCCAAAAACTCTTGAAAATGAATTAAAGGATTAAGTATAAGTAATACTAATTGTAATTAAAAAATATCGGAGATGGTTTCATTCAAATTTTTTTTATAAACCCATAAAATTCAAATTTGTATAAAATATGTTAAGATTGCTATAATTTGCAAGCTATTTTGTAGTTGAAAATTCATAAAATTTTTTCTGTTTATACTTAAGGTTCAAAATTTTAACACTAGGTTGTCCATAAACTTACCTTCAAAAATGTATAAAAAAAATTCTGCCAGACTTAAAAGAAAACATTTTATGACTGTTTTAAATTTAAATTTTTACGAAATTGCATTACAATTCAATTTAAATATAAAATACTATATTATTATATACACATTTTAGACTAACATATTAACTACATATTAACATATGAACTCCGTTCAGAATTGTTATTCGTATACAATGATATCTATTATTGCATTCAAATTTAACAAATCCATTGTAATAATGACCTATCCTATAAACGAGGTACACTCCACCACTAACTTTACAGCAAAGCGAGGCCCACCAGTTGTTTTTTTTTTTTTTTGTGTGTGTACATTTTCAGGTTCTCGCGTCGACTTCAGCTGTAATACATACCGCACGGATTACAGGTGTATAAAAAGTTAAGTTATTGTTTTTCCGCCCGAGCATTTTTTTAAACGTATATAGTCAAAGGGGAAGTATACCTACATTAAGTACACCCCGTGATATCTCTGTACTTTTTACTCCTTCTCACAAATTTTAAATAAAAACGTTTCTTATATCGCGGTTTTTATGGATTGCGTATAGCTGCGTTTAACGCGGAATATAGATTTCTGCGGGACGTCATCAATAAATAATCGGTGTACTGAAACCGTGTTTAATTCTTTTTGCAAACCGTAAAATAGGTAGTTTAGACGATATTTTATGCGTGCCGAGTTGACATGATTCGTATATATAATATTGTGGTGGTATCGAACGGCGGTGATGCGGCCAGCAATGATCGATTTGTGCTCATATATATACAAAACCTATGTATACATCGTGTTGTTATTTAATTACATCATTCGAGCGTAAACAGTACAAAACTTATTCAGTGATATTTCTTAGATTTGTGTTTTAGATTTTTGACAGCGTCGCAGGATTCTTATGGGATTCCCAGTTATACTGGTGTATATATATAGTTTTAGTAATAGATATTATGATAAAGGTGCCTGTACACGTAAATAAATAATACGTAGTTACCTAAGACTCCGGTTAAGGAACATTGAAAATATATAAATAACAGAAGAATCTTCTTCAGTGTAGAGTAATTTCTGGTAATATTTTTCATATTTTGTTATACCATGACGTACTATTTCTTATTACTAGAAAAAACAAATTTGTTGAACACTTTTCTCCGCGATCAGCAACAAGGTCTTCAATATTTACCACGTTTGACGTTCGCGGTCTTGTAGATACATATGTAGTATTTATATATACGTCAGAGTTCTAATAGGTCTCGCATTGTACTCGTATTGTCTCACATTGTACTCGTCAAATTCGTACAAATTTCAAAACCTGAAATCGTCTTAAAAACCGACTTTGACGAACACTCGTCGCATTAGACGGACATTTTATATTTAATGCCGACTTACGTTGTACCGAATAAGTCAAAATCTCGTATAAAACGATATATTTCCTTAGGTCCCGTGTGATGTAATGGAGACGATTCCGCACGTATTCCATGCACTGCAGATTGATGCGGTTTTCAATGCATAACGGCCCATGCACACGTGGTTTGCTGACTTGCGTAGTCGTATCATGTGATGGTCATAGTGTATCCATATGATAACCGCGTTCTGCCGTTTATCGACTGTTGTCTGTTATCATACATTCATACGTGTTTAAAAGACGATGGGTAACGCGCAAAGCGGTGTATCTTCGGGTTCATCGACATAAACAGTACAAAACCATTACTGTACTCGAATGCAAATCATAATAATATAGTAAACGCAATGTTATATCTTAATTCTTCAGAGACGTTTTTTATACGACATTATTATATAGACATTACGTGATTCGTGTTTTTATTCATTCATGGATATACAATGTATAAGTATAATATGACGTACTCGCGAAATTGGAGAGCTTTTTACCGACGGTATAGAACAACATAACTACGCGTTTCTTTGGTTTTCGTTGGCCAACGACATAAAATAAAAATAACCTATATGATTTAGGCACGTCGTCGTACCTATATATTTCTTTAATCGCAATGCACTTGGCTCATTTCTTCATGCCAGTATTGTAAACTGTTGGTATATTAATTATACACCCACCCGTGGAGGATACGATCGTTATAGTAATAATTATCATTTCGTTCGCACGCGGCGGCGGAGACGGCGACGGAGGGTCACGCGATCATATTCGATACGGACTTCGACGGTTACAATAACAATAATAATAATAATAATAATTAATTTTTTTGGCAATGTTATAGTTGTATAAACTGCAGTTTATATTGTAATGCGTCGTTACATAGAAGTAATAATATTTTAATAATAATATAATATTGTATATACGCTTTTCGAACGCCTTTACCACTGGATAGGTATTTGGTGCACGCACGCACGTTGGTTATTTTAAATTTCAAATATTCCGTACACGTCTAGTTCTGCTGCATGCGGCGGAGTTCATTATGAATACACATCGATTACGAACCGTGAAATTGTGCGTTTCGTGTAATTTATGCGCGCCGCGGTGTGCAGTCTGTACATTATTGGTTTATTTATACTTCACGGCGGCAAGCTAATCGTCGTCGTGTCTATTATTATGTGTGCGTGTGTAGTATGTGTACGCGCGATGTATGTATGTATTATTATTATTATTATTATTATTATTATTATTATATTATATTATAATATTTACGTTGTACAAGTTCGACAGTAATACGAGTATCAACACAGCTCGCGGATGAGAGCGAGACTGCGAGAAAGACCCCCGGCCGGAGATCGCACGCGCGGTATTATTATACTGTCACAGCTGCTGTGGTAGCTGCGGGGACAGTATAATAATCAGAATGATAATAATAATAATAATATTATGTAGCTTGTACTATACGTTCGGAAAGGCAATGTGTTATAATACGCGAACCGAACGTGCTCGACGGAAATTTGCGTGTTTTCCACGATTATATGTTATATTACAAGCTTTATAAGTAAAGAGCGTATCTTTAGGTTTTTACATATATTTATTGGCATTATGCAGCTTTATGAGAGTGAAAAATTTGGACGATTTAACCATCACAGAGTTCGCAAGAAAAAATTTATTTTGTATATTAAAGCATATTTTGAATGTTAGAGAATATTTAGCCTATTTTTCATATTTTTTCATATTTTCTATTATTGTTCACAAAAAATTATATATATATTGTTATAATTTATCGATTTGTGATTTTTTCCAATAACAATTTTTTCTAGGAAAAAAGAATAAATATATTTCAAGTAAGAATGATAAAAATTAAAACTCATTCAATTATCTACTTGTTGGTAATCAAATTGGTAATATTCAACATTCTGTTACTCTCAATTAATATTTTATTTTTTTTTATATATATATATTTCATTATATTCATATAGGTAACAAAGTATGAACTGATTTATGTTTTATAATTAAATATTTTACATGCTACCAAAGGTATGATGTATAAGATATTTATTGTTTTTATTGAACTGTTTTTGAAAAAAAAATCATATTATTTACATAGGTAGGTATTTATAAGTTTAAGGAATATTTAGAAAATATTTTAGGGTTTTTTTAGAACATATCAGCATCATATTATAAGCTTTTAAGAACCTATAAAAATCCGCTCTTTATTTATAAGGTATACGGGATAGTATGGTATATACTAATGCAGGTACCTAAAACGTGGTTAAGTTATTCTAGTTCATATTATATTATACGCAGTGCTTTATAGCGAGTGAATTACATAAAAAAGACCATTTATATGTATATATAGGACATGGGTAGGTACAAATGTACATTGTCATTTATATATTATTATTTATTGGTATGAATGTTATACGATTACACATCAACGCTTGGCGTCGAAATAATAGTTTTTTTTTTTTTAATCTTAGTCAACGATTATAATATTATAATTTTTATCAAGCCATCGTATATGTGCATTCGAGTTTATAAATATATGCGTCACATTTATGTAGGGACTCTTATAATATTGCGTGCGTGTGTAATATTTCCACGAATAATGAAATCTTATTCATTCAAATAAATACATAATACATAACTACATAATTAGTCATAGTTATCTTTATTCGGTAAATTGTACTTATTTATACCCACTTGCCGTGTAACTCGTAATTTAATTGTTTTTTGAAGTAGGTTCATGTATACATATTTTATCTCACTCAGTTTTGTATTCACTTTTATTCCTTAACGCAACACTTCGAACGTACTTTATTGTATTCGTTAATCCTAATTAGATAAAAAAACAACGGCAGACGTATTAAACATTTTGGGTACTTATTACATTCATTTTTCATATTAATAACGGCTATATACATTTACGAATTCATCGATTGGTTTTTATTTTTATTCCAAGTATACAGCAGATATTTTATTTCATTTTCGTAATCGGTTTGATTTATGGCGGTTTTTGTTGTTATTATTTATGATCCTCGTAGTTATTTCAAATTATAAGTTTGCGAAGAATTTGTTAATAGCTAATATATTACAATCATCATGTATAACTATATAGGTATTCAATAAGAGGTATTACATCATTCTGCAAGTTGCATTAATATTTTTTTTTATTTAGTTGTTGTTCACAAAATAACGATTGCACCGGCATTTTAATTACAATATTTAAATAGAAATTATTTTCTACATTGCTAGACTAAAAACTAAACGCGCAACGTAACGTTTATAATGACGTGTTGACTGCGTATTATTAATCAATTTTTAATGTACTCGGGTTACTTAAAATATATTTTTTTCAGTTCGCTTATAAATACGGAAGAACTAATTGTCATGCCATCGTTAACACCATACATTATACTAAATGGGTGCTATTACATCGAATATTACATAATATAATTGTTAAGGTGACGTAAAGGAAAAACAATCACGTCTCTAGATTGCTACTTGTATGTACCATAAAAAATCCTATAAAAATTACTTCAAAACAACTGAATATCGGCAATGGACTATACTATACACTAACTACACGGCATTATGTATATATATATATATATATATATATATATAAATTATAGGTATGTAAGCAGAGTAAAGTCTCGTAATGCCACGTCTGAGGCTCGATTATATTGTGCTCATCAAGTTCAACGTAAATAATATAATAACGTTTTCGTCAAGGTTTTATTCTTTTTACCCACTCCGTTGCCATATAATTTATGCAGTTGGGAATTACACACCTTTAAGAATAATACTTATACAAATATACGCGTCTACCGTTCAGACCATGGGAGATCAGAAACGAATATATATATTAATATAAATTATACATATGTTATATTTTATTCGCTATTGCCAGTACAATATGCGGCGTACAAACATACATTATACGCATTTATTGTTTTATCCCTTCGCGATACGCCCGCAACCGTTTGCTTGTACAAATCTCACGAGCGCGTGACGTTTGCCTAATACTATGCATATACGAATTTCTATAAATCCATGTACAAAGTATTGCGACATAAATGGTGTTTTCTCATCGGTTTTCGGTCGGTCGTCATGTGTACGTTATAATATGTTCGCTGTTATACTGTGCTTCAGATATTATAACATTGTAATATTATGGTTGTACAGTGTCGAAAGCATTAAAAGTTTTGTGTGGTCGCCGGTCAACAGTTTAGCCATAGGTTTATATCATTCATATTAAATAATCGACCTCGTAGTCCTGCTACATACGGTAGTGTTAAAGCGTGGGACGCGTAGAAAGCGCGCGGGAGGTCTTCCTCGTTTTGTGGCTAACGCTGCTTAAAGATAAAGGGTTCCGTTGTGTACGTTTACGACGATAATATCTCTAAAGCCAACTTGACGCCACGTGGTATATTAATAAGATGCGTATACGTTTTCAACGATATCTCCGACCGACTCGATGACACTATGTGGTAAATAATAACATGCTGTATGTATCGTATAATATTACATGATGTGGTTCGAAGTTTTCTGCGATGCCCATTTTCACCGCTCAATCAAATAAATCGCGTTCGTTTCGAGTTCCCGTCAAATACGCGGGAACGTTTATTTTTATCTAAATTTTCTGTAAAGTTATTTAATATACGACTGGTTATATCTGTTTTAAAGTAACCATAATAAAGATATACATAATATATTATAAAACGTTATATCTTAAATAACTCGGAGTGTTCGTATTTAATTTTGATACACTATTTATTGCGAGCAAATGCGTGCTAATGATGTTAGTCAATTATGAGCGCATTATACGGTGGTTTCACGGAATTCCTATACTTGTGCAGCTTTACCGGTTTTTGAAATACATGCATGTGTCATGTAGACATTTTAATATATAAAATAAATATATGCAATATTTTGGACCCAAAAAGGGTGGTATAACCAGGTCACCTCCTAAAATAATCACTAAATACGACCGCGCGCGTCGCAGCGGAAAAGGCAAACGCTTATGGGGCATAAAAATATATCGTGTTGTGCGTTATTTTGTGTGCATTCGTTATAATACATTGTCGTATTAATAATCGTCCATTTATCGAATCATGTAGTCTATGCGTGTATATTGTCCAAAAAGATAAACAAAATAACGGAAACGGAAACTGAAAAAATCGCGTTGGCCACGCGCTACATTATTAAAATAAATCGTCTAAGCCATTGGAATATTATCGCATTATTATCGTTTCGTTTACGGTTTTAACTCGGCACGCGCAATGCGACATACGCAATTGTATTTATTACGTGAAATAATGTTAACGCTGCAGTTGCATTATGTATATTTCTGTAATAATAATAACAATTGTAGTTTATGCTGGTATCTGTAATAACAAAGTTGCAATACAAAACTAATAAAAAACAATAAGATGTAGAGATTATATAGATATTTTTATTCTATTTTCACTGAGGTAGGACATATTTTTGAAGATCAAAATTCAAAATATACTATATAATATGATATAGAGTATTCTTTAATTTATGCAATAACTACCACGAAATAGAATAAAATGAAATTAATACAATGGAAAAATTAACTATATAAATAATATTCTGTGTACACAGAAGCCTGTTTGCTCAAAAAATAATTATAAACTTTGCAATTACCTACATAATTTACTTGGGAATTTCTCAGCATTTTGGACTTTGGTCTTGGCCCTTACAGATTTTCAAATATCTTTTGCTATTGAAATTGTTCGTAACTACATGATACTTAAACAATTAAAAACATCACGCAGTTTCGAAACATTAAAATTATATTCTCTACGTTGGACTCCAATTTGATTATAATTATTTAACAATTGGTCTACGTGTAGGGGCAGGAGAAAGATTGGCCTCATAAATGTTTGCAACCCCCTTATTAAAATCCCTTATATATTGAAATTAATATTGAAATACACCCCTTTTCATGTATTTGATTTGTGTTGCACGTAAATGCGTGTACAACATTCGAGTACTGCAGCTATATATATCGTTGTCGTCGGTTTCGCGCAATTACCGATACCCGGTGCGAGTGAATTCATGCGAGATGTCAATCGCAACGACGACCCGTCGAAATGGGTTCAGTGTAGTCCGTATCTTGTGCAAATCCTGCACCTAATTAAGATTTTTCCCCTCCGGGTGGTGATGTGCAGAAAATATACATTCGTCCTGAAATATTGTAATTACAATAGTATATAGTGAAACGCGAGCTATATATACGAATACGAAACAGTCCCCCTCTATTTATCTTTATTTACTATGAAGTTATATATATTATCCGCGTCTTAATTCGGGATCACAAAGGGCCCTCATGATCATCAAATAAAATAATGTAAAAAATAATGATCGGAGACTACGTGTGGCTGATTATCATATTTCATTTTAAAAACCACCGTGCACAGGTTACGATGTTCACCTGAATAATAAAAAAACGTGAACACAATGATATTTTTAATTGCCCACAGGACTACTATATAATATACAATACGGCTACAATTAAAAATATACAAAAATCCTAAGTAGGTCGTCCTCCTTTTGATAATCACCGTAATTGTATTTCGTCTAATACACGCGCATTGTGTACAATAATATTTAATTAAATATAACATTGTTTCCGCGTTGGAAACAAACATGTTTTAATTGACTTGTCAGCGTATTGTGATGGATGTTGTTCGAGGCGTATTTAACACTTGTGAAATTATTTTAATTTCAAAACCAATTAGTCAGGTTTTTTTTCTTGTCTAATCGTGAGTTATGTAATTAAAATCGTGAATGATGCGAATAGAACGTATAGGCATGAGAGAATTATATATTGTTAAAGTCTCAACTTGAGTCTTTATGGCATTTTTAAAAGCTTTTTTGCAGTGTTGCTGCCTATTTAAGCGTATATACTTTGCGCGATGCAGGAATTCAAATATTAAAAATGTAAAATGTTTTAATCTTTTGAAGTAATATTTTCACCCGTTTAAACTTTTCGAGCATACCAACGACGATGATACACAAGCGCTTCGCGTTTTAAAAAACCTTATAGAAAATAATAATAAAAACAAGACATGGAAATGTCAGCAATACGAAAAATGTATTTTCTTTTTCACTTTATATGTATACAATTTGAAACTTCGGTAAACTTTTCCATTTTTTTCTTTTTTTACGGCTAGAGCTGTTTTTCAAGTATTCAGTGGACCATTAAAAATTTTCTTCCGAATCCCGTGTTTTGTTCACAGTCGTGTATTGCGAGCGTATTATATTGAAAAATCGATTATGTATTATATTTTCTTTTATACACTTTTTTTTTTTTTTAACTCTGTAACTTTTCGATAGGACCGAAATGAAAAAAAAGATTGGTTGACGCATTTCGCGGGCCTCGAGTCCCCGACGCGCGTCTGCGTATTGTGTGTATCCACGTTTCGTCCATCACGCCTACACACTTTATGTTTCTTCGACGCAGTACCCAAATGTACATATTATACACAGTACCCTAACCCGAATACATAATGACGTGTACAGTCGTTGTCATGTGCAGTAAACGTTTACGCGAACCAGAAGCTATACGCCGTGAGAAAAAATACATACGAATATCGAACGATGACTATATATTATACTATTAAATAGTATATCTAGTAGTTTTGCGGAAAAACTCTTTTTGTTTTTTTTTTTTTCGCGCGTTGATTATATGGCGACCGCTGTAACGACAGATCTACTTAGCCGTCGAAACAGTCGAAAAAAATGTTGATATTTTTCAGCCACACTATAAACATATATAAATTCAATAGTTATTATCATTATGCTATGGAAATGTGTGTGTTTTTCTAATATTTCAAACAATTTTTCAGAAAATGTTTTTTATTTCGATTAGAGTAAACAAAAATACGATACATAAGAATAAGCGCAATATAATTGCAATCTCTAACGACTTGTACGACAAGTGGATAAAGATAATTACATAATGATGGGTTTTCCGCATCGACACGATTTTGAATTCTTATGACACTGCCAATGGAGAAAAAGTCTTGCACCGGTACATGGACTGCAATTATACCGACTACTTGATGTATTATATACACGCGCAACTATCCCCGTCTACGGCGCATCCCTTCGCACACGCATCTATATACATCGTTTCAGCCGTCATCGTTATCATTAGCCCGGGTTCTTTACGATATTTAATAACGGCGAGATAGGAGTAAAACCCGCTTTAAGGCTTTCTGCTCCACGACGTCAATTATATTATTATTACTACACCACGAACCGACGTGACCGCGTGGTGACACAAAGACGCGCTGCCGGTAGTCCATATAACAATACAGCGTGGCTATTTCGTTGCCTTGCGATAAAATAAAATAACAATACATCTATCCCTCCCCTCGTCCCACCTCGTCGTTCTACGCGCGCCTATATTCAGTACACGGTTTATTATTAAATATTTGTATGTATACGATTCCTACGCGAACGTTCTCATCGTATTTTATTATATTGTCGTCGCGGTGGCTCTGCTGGAAACAATCACGTACCTATACATATTTATAATAATATTATATATTTCACGGTCTCCGCGTATCCTTTCGTATCGTCGTTTCTCTCCGCGTTCTTATGATGCACCTCCCCATACGGCGTGATCCACACCCTTCGATGACCACGAGGGTGAACCGCCGACACCGAACGTCAAAGTCGTCGTCGTCATCGTCGTGGTGTACACGACACATAAATAATTAATAACTCTTCTCCCTCGAGCTTTTAACACCATAATATACGTGCCCTTCGAGCACACACGCACATGCACATACACATGCATACACACTGACACGCATACGCACACACACAAAATTTACACTCATACACACACTCACACATGCATTTATACTCACACACACGAACATCTACACCCTTCTCGACGAGTCGTCTCTTCTTGGTATACGTTTTACACACATACACATGCGCCTACGTGCACACACACACACACACACACACATATATATATATATATAGTTCACATATTGTGCTCGCCTCTCGCGTACTATATGTTATTATTATTATATATTGTCCCATTGTGTGCGTGTGTTCGCACGTGGTTCGGGTGGACACAAAACAAAAAAAGAAAGAAAGAAAAAAAAGTAAAAGCTGAATAAGAAAACCCAATTCGATCGTGCGCGAATGTCGTAGCAGTACCTATATTTTAATGTATTATTATTCACGGTATACGCGTGGTGTATTATTTATGAATTCTATTATTTACACCATTCACGTGCGAGCGCACCACTACAAGTCCGCACCACTGCATGCATATATATATATAGGTAGGTACCTACAGTAGTTGCGTTGCAATATAGTAATATTATATATTATCTGGATTCAGATTATTTTACCGCCTCGTCCGAAACTCAGGGATATGGTAGGTGTGTGTATAGGCATATAAGTTATAACTAGTTATCTGAGACCCGGGCGAAAGTAAATGCCAACGTGTAGTTCTCGACCGGATCTCGGTTCAAAAACGATAAAAAAAAAAAGGTTTGTAACATAAATTTATTTAAAGAAATATATAATATATTGTCTAGTCGATGATAGTGATCGGTGAAAATTGCTTTTGAAAACGAGCGAACATATTATATAAAGCGTATACGGCACATTATACGCGTTCGTATTTACAGGCTCCGAAGACCTGATTGTGTATACATATTGTACATATATTCACACGTACAGATAGTAAAATGTACACTTCGCACCGCCAAAACACACGTTCGATATTCAATGCTAACAATGGCGAACGCTTCAATTGGATCAATATATATATATATATAGTGTTTTTCGAGACGTCGTAAAAACTTGTATTGCCTGTATCTTATATCTTATATGTACCTACAATAGAATATTATATTAAGACGTGTTTCCTGTTTACGTCGTTTCGTCCATATAGCATAATACGGAGTAATGTTATACGTGTAAAAACAATACATACTATATATCCAATCGTATCTATGTATAAAGCGAATATTGTAAATAGTATCAATACGACCGTTATGTTCAAATACCTTATTATGTATATATTGGAACATAATTCGGTTTTCACGGTACAGGTAAAGTCGTGCAGGAAGCGTTTTTGGTAAACGTTGAAAAATTGTATTATCCGATTTTCTTACAAAATGCACCGTTGTTGTATTATAGTCCACCTGCGATCGATTGATTAGCTCGTGCACCGCCGAAATATGATGATATTATACCTATAGCAGTATCGCATACATGTTTGAATCGAATTTAATCAAAATCCGTTACGCAACGCTGTTTGTTAAACGACTACACAAGGTGCACCCATCCAGCCATCATACTTTTACATCACTATACATATGCAGCATGCAGTTTTGTACAG
>JAIPRK010002790.1:0-12876 GCA_025469195.1 Chaitophorus viminalis | reverse complement strand
GAAGTAGCTGTAGAAAAATACAATGAGTCCCTAATTTGAACAAGAAATACAGTTGAAAGGCGTTATAGCGTCTGGAAACATTGATTTTCAACAATGGCTACTGGAATAAACATAAATGTATCATCATTGTCGGCGCGGCAAGTGCCCAACAGTATTAGAGGGCTGGCTTGTTCGCCGGTTAAAATAATAAATATAATAATAAAGCAACTGTTGTTGGTTACAAATATATTTAACAATAATGTATAATAATAATAAATATGTGCGGCCCACACGGCACACACCAATAAAATACACAAATGAATGATAAATATGATTGGCCTAGACGGCGCTCAAATGAATATCATAGTAATGTATAATAAATATAAATGATAATTACATATAATAATATAATATCAATTGAATAATAATAAATGAAATGTGTGGCCCACACGGCGCACACGTACTAATACCATTTTATAATAATTGCCCTTGAAGGCTAGGCCCGTCGGCCTGCACACACTTAAATGATGAACAAATATGGTCGACCAACACTCACACACATGTGATTATGTTGAATGGCTGATTGCATTCACGCGACCGCACCAACCCTGTGACAATTGCCTACGACGGCACACCGCAGTGTATAGAATAAAATAAGCCACAGAATTGGGACGTGCGACCATCCAAGCACAGTCACCACAAAGATAGAAGGTCTACAGCGCTGACGAAGACAACACGATGAAAACCACGTTAATCACAATGGCTGTTGGCAAGTGACCACCCTAGAACACGGTACTATAAATGGTAGGCAATGACAATTGCGCAGAACGCCACTTACCAGACAGCCGAAAAGAATCACAACGAACACAGAGAAAACGTGGTTTGAACAAGATGGCTGTAGACCAACACAAGAACACTAGACGGTAGCAGAAGGATTTGGTGTGCACACCACGACGAACACGAACAGAGAGAGTCGGTGCCGACGACATTTACCACGAAGGCTCTGGCCGCCGGACACCACAATGAAGATAAATGTCTCAGTGCCACCACACTAAACCAAAAGGAAACACGAGAACTTATGAAACTTTGTGGCACTGAGAACATGACTTTAACAAAAACATAACTGACAATAACTGAAAACATGCAATAACGAACATCTTCGCGCGATGATAACAGCGCGATTACGTAACCGGCCGGCCGCACACGGAGGCTTATCACCGCCGCCAACGATGGCAGCGGATACGCAACGCAACCGCTATGCATCGCACGAAAATGGTAACATTCATTACAATTACACATAATAACGCGCGACAAGAATCGACACAGAAATTAATACATACAATCAGAAAAAATTGCTTGGCACGAACAATCATCTCAAAGTGTTATTGTTGCCACAGCTGTACTACATAACATTGCCTGTAAATTTGGAGAACCAATACTTAATACTTTACTTGATCACAAATGAAATTGAATCAACCATTAATATAACAGACTTCAACAACCCAGGTGATGATAATGGCGGCAGAATCACAATTAATAATGTTAGAAAAAAGTTACTTCGGTATTTTCAAAATGTAATTTAATATAACAAATAAGAACTAAAAATGCCACTCTGGCCATAAACTTAATAATAATATTTGTAAATATAATAAACTTAATAATGACAAAATGTAAATATAATAAACTTAATAATGACAACATAAATAACCAATGTTTAAAAATTTATTTATCTTTTTGTTGTTGTAGTATCTCTTTTTGTAATTTTATTTTAAATTTTCTATTTCTATTATATGTTTTTCATTCATTGTTTTCATCTCCAGTTTATGCTTTTCAAGCATCAATGCTATTTTTAGTTGATGCTGTTCCTTGAATGCCTCTTGCTGCGTTTCACTTAATGATGCCCGAGTGGAAGCCCAACTTGTAATTTTATCTTGATATGTTTTCTGTTTTTTTGTAACATGTTGATCTAAAAAACATGATTGATGTTCAATATAGTTCAATATTACCTAAACATAACCCGGGGGAAAATTGTAATATTTAATAGGGGGGCAAAGATTTAAATAGCTATTTATAATTTGGAAATACTCATTTCCAGTGTATGCTATTATATTATGTTTTTTTATGTCATAAGATAATTAATTATCTAGTTAAGTTTATGATTTTGAAAAAGTTACTTTTTGAACTAGTTAATGTGCTTACACTTATGTACAGATACAGTATAAGTTACACACATAATAACTTGATATACTATTTTTACATTTCTCCAAAACTACAAGGACCATTAATGCCAAGTGGTGAGTGGAGACATGTATAGGTTTATTATTTTTAAGTTATTTAAGTGATAGAACTTTTTTTTATAGATTTTTGAAGAGTAGCTTATGGATAACCTAGTGTTAAATTTTTGAACCTTAGTTATAAACAGAAAATTTTTTATGAATTTTCAACTACAAAATAACTTGCAAATTATTGCAATTTTAACATATTTTATAAAATTTTAACTTTATGGGCTTATAAAACGATCTCCGATATTTTTTAGTTACAAATAGTATAACTTATAATAAATCTTGAATTAAATTTTCAAGAGTTTTCGGATAGCCAAATCAATTGTATAGATATTTCAAAAAAAAAAAACTCAAGAATTGAAAATTTAAATTGTTTATAAATAAGTCAAAATATGACAAAACACTTTGAAAACATAACCACGTATAGACAAAGCCAATATAATGATTTGGTGAAAATTTCAAGTTGTTGCGATTTTTCATTTTTGAGTTGGAGCATTTAAAAAAAATGTATTTTGTAA
The DNA here is from genome assembly GCA_025469195.1 of Chaitophorus viminalis. Taxonomy (NCBI): domain Eukaryota; kingdom Metazoa; phylum Arthropoda; class Insecta; order Hemiptera; family Aphididae; genus Chaitophorus; species Chaitophorus viminalis. Next base: position 10,097 of record JAIPRK010002790.1, on the reverse strand, counting down.
AAACGTGATTTTGCGTAAAATTTCCCGTTTTTTTGTAATTTTTTTATCGTTTTTTTTCGATTTTTTCAAAAAGTATTAAAAAAGTTGGATTTTTGACATGCCCAAGTTCTATCTACATTCACTTTCCTATCAGAAAGTTACTGTTTAAGAAAATCCAAGCATTTTTACTGCCCCAAAACGTGATGACAAATAAAAAAAAATAGAAACACCCACATTATTGTAAAACCAATAGATTCCATCACTCAGTTTAGAATCTTAAACATTGTCATCATTGTAAAACTAATAGATTCAATCAATCCGTTCAGAATCTTAAATTATAATTAATGAAGTAGTTTACATAATAAATTATAATCAGTTGTCAAACTACTTTTAATGTGATTTAGTTGCCAAATTGAATAATAAGGTAATAATTAATTTCTTCTGATAGATATAAGTTATATAATAATTATTATAATTTAATTCATTAAATTAATTACATACATACAAGTATAACGTATATCAAATAGAAATATAATAATATTATTAGTACACAATTTACAATATTTATAATATAACCTATAGGATCATTTGAGTCACTTTTATTTATCTACACATTCGTTTGAACAAACATTATTGTACCGTAAAAATATCTACTACAAGTTGAAAAGGTTGAAATAATATTTTTATTTCCAACAAATACTTGTTTATATTTCAGTACAATAACAGAATATTAGGGTAAATATAATAAACGTGTAATTGACCGTTGTCGATATTATAATTGATGGTGTAATTATAAACATTTGGCGATAGGAAAACTGGTTTCGTCTTCGATGAGGCATCAGTATTATGCGCGCAGGGTGGCGGTATAAAGATAAGCGTTATTTTCGAGTGCTGCCGCAGCAGAGCAGCACATGATGGGCATAATTTCGTATATTTTTTATACAAAAACATGTTTTCGTACTTCCAATAGTTTTCAGGCCTCGTTAGTCATAGAGACACGATTTTGGTATCAAATTAAACGTGAGAAGTTCTTATAGGTTTTGTTGGAACAGATTTTTTATAAATTGATTTCTCTATTTTGTACAATTTTTTAAGAAAAAGTTTTTTTTCGTAAATTTCAAAAGCTTATAAAATTTCTCTAAAAAAAAATTTCGAAAATCTGTTCCAGCAAAACCTAGTAGAACTTCTCACGTTTAATTTGATACCAAAATCGTGTCTCTACGACCAACGAGGTCTGAGAACTATTGGAAGTACGAAAGCATGTTTTACGGTCGATTTTTGGCCACTGTGATGGCCTCTTAATTATTAGCATAAAAGTTCAATACTCATATAATAAATAAACATATTTAAAATTATGTTACAGTATTTTGCCCATTATATTTATAATAGACTCTTGTTTTTTATGTACCTAATTCTCTTTTATTTGGTTTTTATGAATAAAATATATATACCAATGATATAGTTTTATATACGTTTTTAAATTCTTATAAAAAAAGTATAAAAATAGTTTTAATAGATCATAGATGTATATTAAATCACCTGGGATAGCTGCTAAATATCCAAACTCGTTATCCACAAATAAACCGCATATATATATATATTTTTTTAAGATAGAAAATGTTCAGCTTTTTTTTTGCAACAACTTCCATGTCTTTCCAATACTACATAGCTTTGGACTGAATATTTGACCCATAAAGTATATCATATACCGAATTCCTACAACTAGTGGTCTTTCGCATTTTGCAGATATGGCCAAACCGAGAAGCAGTAAGTCGAACTCTTCTCTCTTGAAACCATTTATCAAAGAAACTTTGATCTCTGGTATCGATTTCTATTTGTTTAGCATTAGCTCTTTGTAACGAAGCAAGAAAATCTGTTTTTTCAATGTCCATTTGTTATGGTGATAGTGATTCTAATAATGGTTCAGCCATACCATAATCAGAGTCCTGTTCACTTATTTTCATTTATGGAACTTTTCGTGTTTTTGGAAATAACTACCGTCTTTTTATTGTATTTGATCGTATTTTATTACAGTTATTGATAAACTTTTTTTCAAATATTCCTGAAATTATACATAATTTGTCTAATAGAAAATAAACTAAACTAAAAATTGAATATTTATTGATTATATACCAGGACTAAAATCATTAGAATGTTTTTTATGTATAAGTCGTAAAAAGTTTTTGGCGTTGAAATCTATCACAGCGGCTTCAACCCTTGTATTGAAGCTTCTTCAATATGTTTGTTGATAATAGAATTAAATTGTTTACAAATATTTAATATATATAATTTTTATTCTCGAGTAAACTTTCGGCGTTTGTAATTAATCTGGACATAATATTTTGGATTTCAATCATAATTCCAGTATTTTCTGCTTCGGGAACTAAATTTAATGTTTTCTGTAGATTAGAACCATTACAAAAATAGGAATCACAATTTATATGTTATCCTAATCGATGGAATGGAGCATTAGCCAAATCTTTTTGAATACCTAAAAAGTTAATATAGATAATATTATAATGTATATTGTATAAATAAATGAATATTATGCTATTAGATATAAAACATATTTAATGTAATGAATTCACATATAGTAAAAATAATTACCTTTTATTTTCTAAGCTTTGTTTGTATCGTTAGTATTTTTCCAATGTTGAACAACTTTTGTGACATTACTCCTAAATCTAAGTATATTTGTCATTAAATATTTACGAACTCGCAATGAATATTTTGTTATTTTAGATAATGCGGTAAGTTTTGAACAATAATTTCGCAACAGATGATTTCGACATTCAATTTTTTTAATGTGAAAATGGCGGCCATATGGTGAAATTTCGTATAGCCATTTTATCACACTACTATCTCCGTCACCTATACGCAAAGTAAAAATCAGACTATGTATTCGATATTTTTTAAAGGCTGCAGTCAGACATATAGTGAACATTTTAAACCTATGAGGATAAATAAATTAGGTAAACAAAAAAAAACTGGATGTGCCTCGCTCTGCTGTACAGTTGGGTGTGGAGTGCAACTCGTTCATAGACACAATGGATTTGTTAAATTTGAATGCAGTGATACTATACGAATAACGATTCTGAACGGAGATGATATGTTGGTATAAAATGGGTATATTATAATTTATAATATAATATTTTATAATTAAAATTGAAATATAATGCAATAGTATGCGTATGTTCATGTGTTTGCGGATTTTCATTTTTGAGTTAGAGCATTTAAAAAAAATGTATTTTGTCATAACGTGGTTTTGCGTAAAAATGTCTCGTTTTTTCGTAATTTTTTTATCGTTTTTTTCGAAGCTTTTAAAAAGTATTGAAAAAGTTTAATTTTTGACACGCCCAAGTACCATCTACATTCACTTTCCTTTCAGAAAAGTTGCTGTTTAAGAAAATTGAAGCATTTTACTGCACCAAAACGTGATGACAGTGTAAAAAACATCATTGTAAAACCAATAGATTCTGAACGGATAATAAAAAATAATAATTCTAAATAAAATACATTTACCAATAAGCCGGTTATATTTTAGTCCATGCATTTCCACTCTTTTTAAAAACCCTTCTACTATACCATCAGCCTTCATATCCTATAGTAGACGCTTTGGTCCAATTTAAGAAACATTCATGTTGCTTTATAGTTTTTTCATTTTTTGACTCAGATCTTTGACAAATTACACAATACTTATTGCGAATCCCAATGAACAGTATTTTTTCGTCTTATATCCAATTACTGTGAATTGTTATTATTAAAATTGAATAATATGTTTGTAATATACCTATTTATCAACTAAGTAATCAACTATAATACATTAACATAACGTAAACATTTTATCTTATCATCTATAAAAAAGTTAACGCGTTACAGAGATTTAACAATTGATATATAAGGTTGTTTAGAAGAATTTTTTTTATTTGTATTTGAGTATAGAAACTACGAAAATTATGAGTGGCAATTTGTTGTACGTTAAATTAATTTTTTTCAATAATTTTGGACTCACAGTAAAACCACTCAAAAGTTTATAAACTAAAACTACGTCTAGATTTTAATCTAAGTAAATATTTAAATAAAAATAGCAATAATAGTAAAATAAACATAAAATAATATTTACTACTCCAGATAACGCGTCATATTTCGTTTTATAGCTGCGTTCGGAACATTGTCCATCAGCTACTACTGTAATCATCGGTACGCCGTCAATATCAATATCTCCATGTTGTATAGGAAGTTTGCGTTCTTCTTCACCAGCTTTTTTAATTTCGTCCCGCGCAATTTCGTGTACAGCTTTGGCTGAGTTTGATTGTATTTGTACACACCCACTACACGATAATGACGGTACATCAAGAAATGCGGCTATCTCCGTAAGTTGAGTGTGCCCAATCCCTAATTTCGTAATTTCGTATTTTAGTTCTACATCAATTAAACATATAATAATAACATTTTATTCTAACTTTACACTTTACAATAGATATTTACCAATGGACTGGCATGCATTTACAACAGCTTTATTAACTAACATGTGCTGATTTTGTTGAATATTTTCTGAATATAATTTAGATTCAATATTACATACTTTACATTTAAAAACAAATATCAAATAAAAGTCATGTATCACTTCTGATTGAAATTCCATGTCAATAAATGAGCATCCAAATGGTCCTTTATACTTAATTTGTATTTGTTTTATGAGAAATGCAATATCCACAATTCGCCGACCAACTAAAGGCCTACAATTAAAATTCAAGTACCACAATAATGTTACGTGCCGGGAGTGGCTCTCGACAGAGTAACACAATACGAAGTGTTAAACAACCTTGTCAGTGGATTTAAAGACATAAAGTACTTTTAATAAGTTAATGTAAACTTTATTTAACACTTTTTAAGTAAATCAACAAATTCAAACAAGTATAATGTGCGTATGTAAGTTGAGCTTGATGACTGGATCCGTCTGATCCTCCTCATATGGCTGGGTTGATACGTCTCCTTTTGATGTCGGTCCGGAGCTCTTTTATATGTAGCTATTTGCCCTTGTAGTTGTTTTTGCGTTGAATGTATTGACGTCTTTTAGGTGATTCCTTGACTTTTGGCTAATATTAGAAAAGGTTACATATTCCTAAATCGCGTGTTCAGTTAATCGGTTTTTGAATGCGTATATTTTATGTTTAATTAATATATTAATTAATATATTTTTACAAAATATGGGTACAAAATACATTTGAAGGTGATCTTAATTTTATGTTAATCGGTATGTTTTTACAAAATATGGAAAATATGGGTACACAGTACAATTATAAATAGATATTTTGCTTATGATAGTGATTTACACTGTACATTACAATAAAAACAAACATATTATTCCTCCATATATTTTAATATTGTATCATTATTGAAATATTAGTAATTAGTAATTACCCTTTAAAATTATGATTTGCATTATTGTCATTGGTTTCTGTAGATAAAGTATGTGTAAGTGATGGAATGTGTATGCCACTAAAATTAAATAGGTAAATATGTGTAAGTTATAATTTTATACATATATTTATTTGATTAAAATATTATAAACTTACTCTGATAGAAGCCAGAAAGTTTCATCTATACAAGGAGTACTCCTATAAAATTAGAATAAATAATAATTATCCAATTATTGTTTGTAACTAACTAATTCCAAAATATTTCAATTAAAAAGTATTTTTGTTGAATCCCGGAGAATTAATGTAATTTTTTTCCTGATTATTAGTACATACTTATAAATGGTAGGTACTTGGAATTGTATACTTTGGAATTAAATTCCTATAATATGTTTACGTGTATTATATACTTTAATGATATTCATTATAATTAAGGTGCTTAGACTTTTACAGTTCCAAAAGAAAAGTTTTATGAAACAATAACTTTCAAAATTTTAAAGTTATATAATTTGCACCAAATTGCTCTAAATTTATTACTATACAAATTCAAATATATTACATTTTTTACGATGATGTGTTAAAATTTCAAGTAATTTTAAGTATTTTCAGAAATTTTGATTTTTAACAATAATAACAAATCTTACTTTGAAATACTATACATATATTTAGAGGTATAAATATTGGATGCACTTACTCTAATTGAGACAATGATTGCTCTGGTGTCAATGGTGTGTCAACTAAATAACTTTCCATTGGCTCTTCAACATCACTATTCGGATAAAAATATATTAAAATAAATTCACATATATATTTATATATATATATATATATATATATATACAACATATCATATTTTCATTATGGTAGATTACAGTGGCGTATATTTGGGACCCTAAGTAGTGCAATGGGCTGTCAAGAATAGTTGGGTGAGTGGGTAGGTTTGGGGTGGGTGTATTTTGAATGAAAATTTTGTACTTTGAAAATATTGCACATGTAGAATATTATACTCCATGGTCATAAACTCAGCTAAAGTGATTACAGATGGCATTATTAAACAAGACAATTTGGTGTAAACATATTGGTAGATGGGTGGGTATAAATTGATCAATACTGCATTACCTTCTAGGAAAGTAGTATACGCCACTGGTAGATTACGACAAATACAATTCTGAAAAGCTCACCGAGTCAAATTTTAACAAATTGAAACTTTAGGAGTAGGCAGGGATGGATTAACGAATAGACCAAGCAAACCTTAGGTACTATATTTTTAGTTAAATAAGGGGTGCATGCTCAGGTATGGCTTCAGCATGTTTTTACTAGGGAAGGTGTAGAGACAGGCAAATATATTGGGGGTAATCACAAAAGTTATTCTATTTTTTTTTAGGATTTTTTTCAAAAAAACCTAATATTAAAAAAAATATGTTTCCTGTCAAAATTATTAATATTATATATATATTGGCCAATATGTATAAAGAGGCTATAAAAAGTTTAAATACCTTGAATACTACAAACCAACTAGACAACATTTGGAATCGAAAATCTATACTATATTTGGTGATTGGATAATGTTTACTAGGAAAAAAGTTATTAACACACAGAAAGAAAACAAAAATGGTAAAATTAATATTATATTCCTCGTTTCACTCAGAAACTGAAAGAATAAAAGAATCTTACCTTCTTTGAGATCGAAGTATAAGTTCTTGTTGGGTAGAACTAATTTCATCTTCCTCTTCATGGCTGAAAATATTATGATTTAATTTTAAAAAATCAAACACTATACATATACATCATTTATTATAAATACTATATATAATTACTAATTTATAATCAATGATATAATATTATATTGGTTTTCTATAGAAATACAAAACTTATTGCTGTACAAAATTTTGATCGTAAAACGAATGACTTCGGAATGATTAATCAAATTTTAGTTACTAATACCAAAATAATTCAAACAATCTAACAATTTTTGGATTCTAAAAATATTTTAAATTGATTATATTACATTCGTAAAAAGGAAGGGTATATAGTATATTTAAATTTTATGGTTGATGCTAAAGTCACCTGAATAAACCTGATGAATAAAAATAATGCGTATTACACTTACTTGTCGGGTTTGTTGTACCGATTTAACACTAGAGAACAGCATATTTTTTTACGATTTGAACGCTTTATTAGACGTGTCTTATTCGCCATTTTTCAAAAAAAAAAAAAAAGAACCAATGTAAATACTTCAGGTTAAAAAAAACACCGAACGAAATAGATCATCACGATACAACCGCGGTAAACAGTCACACAAACCGAATGATTGAAATGATAATTTATATTTTGGTCTTCCAAGTTCCAGTTCAAAATACTTCATGAAATAAATAGATAAATAAATAGATAGTAAATCATAATATATAAATAGCTAGTGTATAGACGAACAAAATTAATAAACTGAAACGGGCACTTCTGCGGTTTAGCCAATCTTTTTCTTGTTATTTTACCATTGTACTGTTTCAATTGATTCAAACATTATAGTTTTTGATCAATGATCGCCAATTATGTATTAGATTTAGATATACCATAAATACTATAATTATATAATATAATCTCTAAAGATTCGGCCTCGAGCCACAGAAAATCTTTTCTACAAAAAAATTCATAATTGTTTCATAATAATGAAATTTTCAGTTTAAACTTGTCTAGAAAATATAACAAAATCTTGAAATCATACTTTCCCATGTATACTATTGAACTATTTTGAATATAAGCTAAAGAGTTTTTTGTGAAAAACCAACTTTTTATATGGAATAAAATATTTGGCTTTACGTATCAAATATATTTAAAATCAAGTCTGATTATATTGTTCTACACTCTTTAGTAAGCCATACTCTATAATCTGTATGAAAGATTTTTTTTCGTAAACCATAATTTTTGAGGTAAAAAAACAAAAGTTTTTATGTACGTCAGAATTCGGTGGCTTGTCGTTATTACAACTATTTACAAGCATTATAACTTATTATAAACTGTGGGCTTCGGCCTGGGGAATGCCGATAACAGACCGGTTTCTGTCGGCTGTTGATGCAGACGTCGCGCGTCGTAGCAAGGTGGGGATTAATAAAGTAACCGCTAAAAACGAAAGCAGCACACGTCGACCGTAATATAATTTTATTTTTACGTAAAATATTAGTTTTAAGAATTTTAAGATTCAAAAACTTAGCTCACTGAGTGAATTTAGCGCAAAAAACCTTATACAAAAGTTGTAGAGAACAAAATTTTGGAGACAATGACATATCCGTTTTTTTTTTATATTCAGTATCTAACAAACTATGACCAAAACAAGAAAACCAATTTTTTACTTTTTCAAATGTTTGTAACTTTTTTCCTAGGGATAATTTAAAAATAAGGCTATGTCATTATCTCCAAAATATTGTTCTCTACAACTTTTGTATTAGGTTTTTTTCTCTAAAATAACTCAATAAGCCGTAATATGCAAACGCGTAAACACGTTTTTTGGTGGTGTAGCGTCCTCTTAAATAAGTTCTATACATGATTGATTAAATATTAACTACAATTATGATATTCATAATACTAGTGCTTTGTGGAATTTTGGTTAACCGCACTTTTATAAATTATAAAGTAAAATAATAATTTCTATCTATGAACAGCAATAAATTACTTATCATTTTAGTGCCTCACATACAAAATAACATATGGTATTGCGAACTTATAACTAATAAGTTCGCATATTATCTTACCTATATGTACTACAAGTCTTATCGTACATGTGAGTATGGATTAAGAAGTGAAAACGTTTTCAATTAATATGTCAAGCGATCTTCCTAAACGTCATCCATTTTTCTTCTACTTGTCTATTTGTTCTTACTGTTTCATTTCCTCCCCAACTGTATGAACTTATCGAGTTCTGTAAATGTTATATTTAATTGGTTGAAATCCTTCACAGTATTTAGACTCAACCAATGGGACTTTTTTTTTATTCTATAATCCCTTTACAGTGTAAGTATATACGATGATTACCTATTTTATATTGTTGATTCGTTTTTCTGAAATGTTTTTCACGATTTGATTTTTCAAAAAATGTAACATTATAATATTTTTTGTGATCAATAATTATTCTCGTCCAATTGAACGATTAGTCTATTGGAAAACATGAAAATTACATAATTTTATGGTTGACGAATGACCGATTTGTCTAAACTTTTGTCTAAATTCTATCGAATAATAATTATTATACACACACACACACACACACACACACACACACACACACACACACATACACAAATAATACAGTAGAATTCGCTTAATTGGGACACATTGGGTGGTGACCTATTTGTCCCCATTATCCGACTGTCCCGATTAACTGAATAGCTAATTTTTTTTTATTTTTTTACCTTATAAATACATACGTATATATACATATAAGAAACATATCTACTCCTTTAAGCCGTAACTTATGATGGAGCAGAATAATAAACTAATAAGCCGAAACTATTAAAGTGCATAAAGTGTATATACATATTATATATGCCCGCACACAGACTACGCGTATCACGTACAGTTCGGGGCTCCTTAGTTGCGTCCCGCTAAAAAGGTATACATGAATTGCGTCCCATTATATTGGTTAGGTAGTAGAATTTTTATTTCGTTTTCAGGGGTTCTCAACTTTGTTGAATTTATTCATTTATA
>JAIPRK010002789.1:0-12881 GCA_025469195.1 Chaitophorus viminalis | reverse complement strand
CATATTGTTATGTGTGATAAAAAAAGATAGCAGCACCATTCTTATCTGCTGTCTTTTTCTAACATGCCGTTTCGGTTATGTTTACATTGGTCTTATGGCTGGTGAGCATTCCAGTTATCATATAGTTAAATATAGTTGATGCAGACGTCGCGCGTCATAACAAGGTGGGGGATTAATAAAGTAACCGTTAAAAACGAGAGTAGCACACGTCAGTCGAAATATAATTTTATTTTCACGTAAAATCTTAGTTTTAAGAATTTTTAGATTCAAAAACTTGGCTCACTGAGTGATTTTAGAGAAAAAGATCTTATACAAAAGTTTAGAGAACAAAAATTTGGAGACAATGACATATGCGTTTTTTTTACATTCAGTATCTAACAAACTATGACCAAAACAAAAAAAAATTAATTTTTTACTTTTTCAAATGCTTGTATTACTTTTTTCTTAGGGGTAATTTAAGAAAAAGGCCATGTCAATATCTCCAAAATATTGTTCTCTACAACTTTTGTATTAGGTTTTTCTCTAAAATCACTCATTAAGCCGTAATATGGAAACGCGTAAACACGATTTTGAACGTGTTTTTTGGTGGAGTAGCGTCCTCTTAATGAGTTTCTAGGTGTTTCTTGATCGCCAAGAAATTCAAAAAGTTGTCCTTTTTAGAAGTTACGAGTTCTAAAAATAACTTATGTAAGTTGGATTTGTTAGTTTGATGTTTTGTTCGTTAAATCATTTTCGAAGAGTTGACATATTTAATGGGTAAATTGGTGGAAACTAGAATCAAACCTTTTTTTTAAGTTGGCAGAAAAGGTCATTTCAAATTTTCGAGGAAAAGCGTAATTCCCGTATGCAACGGATAATTATATTGTATAATATACTTATTGTACTTCGTATACAATGATACCTATCATTGCACTCAATTTAACACAATATCCATTATAATGAATTATAATTATAATGACCTATCATATGAACAAGATCCACTCAATCCCCTACTGTACAGCAGAACAAGACCCCGTTCGGTTCTTTTTTTTAGTACCCATTAAATCTACTATTTACTGTTCAGCCACAGAATATATGAACAGATATGTAAATTGTCTATACCTACAAAATGTCTTCTAGCTAAAAAGTTATTTACAACCATAGACAATCGTATTATCATCAAAATAGATTTCAAACTTATCCAAGTATTCTTTTCAAACCAACGGTTTTCCGTATATCTGTAATAATATATTGTTATTATTTAAGTATGAGCAAGCGGTTTTCAAATTACTATTGTAACTTGTAAAACAAGATATATCTTAATTCGTGGTAAACACTTAACTATATTTTTTTTTTTTTATTGATCTTTAATGAAAACAAAAAAATAACCCGGCAGCGGAGGCCATTAGTTAATACTAATTACATTTTTACAATTTTACGATTTTTGAGTTTTACATAATTTTATATTATCTTAACGGTTATACTTGCATTTATATTTTATCATAAGGTTGGTTAGTTTTAAGAAGGACATAATTTTCGTGTTTTGATCGGGGTTTGGTCCGAGAATTTCGTCGAGTGTTTCCGTCATGTTGAGATCTGCACGCTCCTGTTGGTACATGTGGCATTCTGTAATGATGTGTTTGACTGAGATCTGTATATTGCAAGTTTCGCAGATGGGGGGTTCGTCATTTGACATTAGGAACTCGTGAGTTATCCTGGTGTGTCCAATTCTTAGGCGATTTATGGTAGTTTCTTCTTTTCGGTTTAGGTTAGGGTTTTCCCATCTGAAAATTGTGCTCTTGATTTGGTTTAATTTGGTAGTTTGGTTTCTCCATAGGATTTGCCATTTTATTCTTGTATTGGATTTTGTGGAGTTTTTGAAGTCATCGTAGGGGAGGATAACTATATTTTATCCATAGACGTAAATACATAATAGAATATTATGTCTATGATTTTATCACAATAAAATATACCCAGAGTCCCAGAATTAAGCAGTACAAAATTAGTGCACTAGAATGCGTGTATTTATCTTATTTTCCAAATAGATAATATTATTTACAGCTGTGGTTAACAGTAAATAGTTTTATCGTTCTTTATCATCTAATCTAATAATAATAAAAAGAATAATGATAACAAATTATATTATTTAAAAATGTCTATGTAATGTTCCTAAATAGATTATATTTTTATTGCATTTATTATTCAATTAAAACAAATTTAGTGAACGTCCGTATTACTGCTTTACGATGTTGTATATTATATACTGTTACTTTGTGTGTTCTTGCTTTTATGTGTTTGAAAATCATTAGCTTATAAACTTGGTAAATAGTAGTGTGTTTGTTATAATGAATATATCAAAATATATATTTAAGATGAAGATACCTAGTCTTATTGTCTATGTTAGTGCCATTCTTTTATTGACATTCACTGTTGGCGTTTATAAACAGTTGACTCAGAAAACAACAAACAATTGTGAAATGACATTCATGTTTGAATATCCACATTTTATTGTAAGTTATGAATAAATTACAGTTTTCAATTGATTTTACAAAATGGTTTTTTTTAATTTGTATGTATTTTATTATTTTTAGGACATCTTAGTGCCTATGAACCGAGGAAAGTATAATTTATATGCTTATACTGAAGGCCAAACAATGGAAAAAATTAAATCTATGAAATTTTATGGTACTCCAGTCGTTTTTATACCCGGGCACAGTGGATCATATAGACAAGGTTAAAATTAAAATTATTACTTATCTTGTCCATGATTGATCAAAGAATGACCTATTGTTTTTTTTTTTTTTTAATTCTATCTACTTATGGTGTTTTTTAGTTCGGTCAATTGCTTCAGTAAATATTCGAAAAATGTACCACATACAATCAAATATAAAATTTGATTTCTTTACTGTTGACTTAAATGAAGAGTATTCTGCTGTTTTTGGAGGAGTTTTACCACAACAAACTGAGTTTGTTTCTCAGTGTATTAATACAATTATAAAAATGTATGAAAACGATTACAAGCCTACATCGATTATACTTATTGGGCATTCTATGGTAACTTTTAATATTTAATCATACTGATATTCATAATAAATTAGGTTGTTAAAATTATCTAATTGCAATAAAAAAAATAAAAATTCAAAACGTATGTATTATTTTCAGGGCGGTATTATAGCTAAAGGATTGTTCATTAATCCTATGTTTGATACCAGTCTTGTTGAACTGATAATTACTCTAGCCACCCCACATAGACCTTTATTTCTAGCAGACTATTTTATGGATAGTTATTATGAGGACGTTGAAAATATTTGGGGCAACGGATTAGATAAGCCCAGGTCTTCATTTTTATCAAATATTTCACTGTTATCCATAGGAGGTGGTCATAGAGACTTGATGGTTTGGCCTTGTCTTACATATTCTCCGCATGCAGATATAAACGTATTAGTAAGTTGTATTTTTATTGATTACTGGATTAGATCTAATTAAGAATTATATTAATAATTAATAATATAAAATATTACTGATGATTCCATTTTTAATCTAGAGTTTAGCTATACCTGGTGTCTGGACGTCTACAGATCATCAGTGTATATTATGGTGCAAATCATTAGTTAAATCAATTGTAAGAGTTTTATTTGACTCTGCTGAATCAGATTCAGATGATACAATTTATGATTGGAGGAAGAAAGTATCTACTTATCATTTTGATAAGGTATGTACAGGTGGTGTGACAAAAACAAGTTTTTCACATTTTGTAATTTTTTTAACTTATAGAGAAGTGATGGAAAGTGGTTCCATTCAAACTTGCATCCTGTTTCTGTAAAATTGAATGAACCAAATGTGATAGTATGGAATGAAACTTATAAAGCTCAAAGATCAATTTTATTAGAGTCTGGTACGCCAATGCCAATTGTTATTCATGTGCCATTATTTAGCCAATCACTTGATTATGAAATGACGGCTGAAGCCATAAACATTGAATACCACGATTGGGTGTTTTCGTGTAAACCTGATAATCATCCAAAAAAATACTGGTATAATATTAGTAAAATTTTTTTTTTGTTACCTGTTAATATGTATTGATTATGATTTCAGTTTGTTTGGTACAAACTGGTCTTCTAATAGTACTATATCAGTCTCGAAATATATGAAAAGAAGACATATAACAATAAAACTTTCTGACATCTACAAATTAGATCATTCAAATATGGTTTTCAAAATAAAAAATACAAAAAAACCAGTAAGACTTTAAACTGTGATATTAACTGTAAATAATTAGTGTTTCATGTTTAATTACAGACTGGATTAAATATTGACTTGTATGAAGTAAGTGAAAGGACTAATGAAATGTCATGGCAAATTTGGTATGGAGTTCTGTATAGAAAACTTTTATGGAAAATCGATATTTATAATACGGTTCAGTACAAAACTATTTTGCGAGGTTGGTCTGATAGTATATGTATGAATTGTGTGTATAATGTGTATATGATACCTGTTAAATGCTCAAAGAAAAAACATCACGCTGTTTCTAAATTTATTGTGCCATGGACTCAAGGCATTTTGCATGGTCTTACCAGGTAAAGATACTTTGTTCAGTTTTTTATCTAGACTCAATACAATTATTTCATATTGAATTTCAGTGATGACTTTGTTGACCCTTTGAGAATATCCTTAGAAAATATTCTTTTGTCAAATAAAACTGAAGACCCATACTTACAATTTATTTTAGACCCGAATTGTAACTATCGTATTGAGTAAGTGAGATTATTGTCAATAATGTATAATTTTTATGGAACTTTTGTATCAGTCCTATAATTAAACACAATATTATGTTTATTTCTTATATAAATTTGATGATTTAGACTAGATTTATCTTTAATGGACACTATTGGAACCATGGGACTAAAATATGGCTTAACATTTCCTTCTTATATTGGAATTATAATACTGTTAGTGCTATCACACCAGTTTTCACAGTTGGCCAATTCTACTGATGATGATTGCTCAATATATCATAACTCTTTGCCATCATTTTTTAAGATTGTTAAGATTTTGGTCGTTTCAATTTGTCTTATGACTTTTGTGTAAGAATAATTGTTAAGTATGGATTATTACACTTGTGGTATAATATGAACATTTTATAGACAAAACCAGTGGCCTGTTATCAATAAACCAATTGGTGGCATAGATTGGCTTGGACATCCATTAAAGACAATAATATTTTCATCACTATTGTATTGCATAACCAACTCGTTTATGTATTTAGCAACTTTAGCATTATGGTTTATGATGTTATTTTGGGGCAAAGCTATTAATGAACTTTTAATTAGGTAAGTATCAAACAAAATGTATTATTATTTTTAATTAAAATATGTTAATACATTTTTTTCAGATTTATTACGAAAGCATTGCAAAAAAATACTTCTGTATCCGAATGGGTACTGTATGGATTTGGAAAATTACCAATTGCTGTTTCAATGATAGCTATTTTAATGTCATACCACACTTGTGGTACTGTAGGACTTATTATCTCAGCATTTTTCTTTTATTTCACGGTAATAAAAATTTTTTAAATAAATTATAGATAGTTAAGTATTAAAATTAAAAAAAGTTTAAAATTTGATTTTACAGCTTTGCACAATGATACAAGACTGTATCGACCAGTTAATTTATTACCCAGTGATGTTTATCAAAGATTATTTTATAAAAGGTGAAAAACCAACATTGAACTTATCACTGACACCCATCCATTTAAATTTTTCACTGTTTTTGTTGTGGCTTCTAATTTGCGGATGTCATCTGCCTTGTAGCATTGAATGGGCACGGAATTTTCAGTAATTATTTTTTCTCGCCATTAAACATTTGTAACCAATTAATAATGTTATGATTTTTATAGCCATAGTAAATATTTAGATCCTGATCCATCATGGGCATCCTCAATAGTTTTAAATGCATGTGCTGGTATCTTATGGCAAATGGATATTCCTAAACGTAATTTGTAAGTTATGTTAGCTAGATAAAATTCAAAATTGAATCATTATATTATTCTTTTTTAACCAATTTTTTTTTTATTATTTATTATTATTGTCTGATTATAGATTTACGTTTATGTTTTAGGAAATTCTATGCAGATTTAAGTGATTTCTGTATAGCTACCTCTGTTATTTTGTTTGTATTTTGTCAAACTGCACTATTTCGAGTTGCTCCAACTTTGACAATGGTTTTTGTAGTCATCACTCTGCATCAGTGTATCAGTTCATGGATAGGTGGAGTAAGAGATCTGAATGATAGTCAAGTAAATAATATTAATAATAATCAAGTCAACGATTCTAATGAAGACCAAGTTGAATCTAATGATAGCACGCCAGAAAATTAGAAGCTGCAAAACAAATAGTAATTAAATATAATAATAATGTTTATGTATTGTTAACACTTGTACGTCAAATAACTAGGAGTGGCTAACTCAATTGTGTATACATAATGTATTATGTTGTCTAATTATCTATTTATTTGTTTGTACGTTAATTTTATATTTTTATTTATATAGAGTCATTTCATGTTTTCAAAAGACTGATTCATGTCTATATGTAAGACAGAATATTTTCTGTTTAATTCTGATTAATTTTTTTTATTTTAATATTATTTTATTAAGTCTGTTGCTAGTGTTTACTAGCTAAGAACTACTGTTCTACTTATTGAATTTTGTTTAACTTGATGAAGTTGTATATGTTATCACTAAGTCATACGATCTTCTAGTCA
Organism: Chaitophorus viminalis; assembly: GCA_025469195.1. Classification (NCBI taxonomy): domain Eukaryota; kingdom Metazoa; phylum Arthropoda; class Insecta; order Hemiptera; family Aphididae; genus Chaitophorus; species Chaitophorus viminalis. The sequence continues at coordinate 6,143 of JAIPRK010002789.1, read as the reverse complement.
GTTATTAAACTCTATGACATTTGAATGTAAATCTAATATGTATATGGTGTTACATTATAAAATAATTATTGCACCATGTGAATTTATTTTGGTAATGTATAATATGTAACATGGTCTATATTTGTGCCATTAATTACCAGTGATTTAATAATGCATGTTATGTTTTATTTCTATTTTCATTATACATCAATCAATAGAATTCAATTCAAAAAGTTTATCGTTCTGATCATTTTGTTTGTTTCTTTTAATCGTCCTCATTTTATGTATCTATGCATCAGCTGGTTCTGTTTTGTCTATAAATTTATCTCTATCTAGTCCAATGTGGTCATCAATTGTGTCAACATGACTTATTTATTACTGAAATTGTCTAGGTTGCAACTTTTGTATAAACTCTTAATCAACTGCCATATTAATTTAATGTAATTATTAATTGAACATACAATTATCATGGTAATCCTTTTCTGCAAATATTTTCTCTTCTTCTTCTACTGGCATTTATTGGTATATAAGAGTTTTCGCCATTAATATGATCTACCTTCACTCCTGTATTACGAACTATCGTTTTCCACTCTTGTACTTCTATTTTCCTGAGGCCTTTTTCCACTGTATTCAGTAATTTCTTACAACGTTACACGCACAACTTCTTCCTCGTAGGTATCTATTTTATCACCGTTTTAACAGTCTTTTGCTACATTTTGTATTTTTTTTAAATAAATCTGCAACATTTTGTCGTTCAATAAGCTATAGCCTGTATTATTATGTTCAAGTAATTCAATTTTTACCAACAATATTTTAAATATTTTAGTATAGGTACTATAACTAAACTTTAAACTACCTAGTATATGTATGTTTCAAAATCTTTGAATTTAATTTATATGATCACCAAAATAGCAATAAAATTACATTTATAAAAGAAGGTCATTCGCAGACGTACAGTCGTCATGTCCACATCGACTTATTACGCTCCGTTAATTATTAAAAATAAATAACATCAGTGCGTCAGTACCGGTCCTTATTCTATATCCACGGAATCGTCTTGATCGCTGTTTTACAACGGTTTTACGCACTCGCCCATCGGGGGCTCGACCCCTAGGAAATCATCAAAAACGAAACCATACTTACAATACGGTAAGCGACCAAAATTATTATTTACGGAACCCGTAGGTTACTCCCGTGCAATCTAATCGCATTACGTCCTTATCGCATCCAACACGCGACCCGTCCTCAATCATTACCTTATTTTACCTACCAACAACATGTCGTTATCTAATAAAAATAAAACAGTTTCTCCTCTTATTATTCCGAAATCACGTATACAGAGCGTGCCAAATCAATCCGCTGTAAATATACAGGAAGACAATAGTAATGACGGATGGATAACTCCGACTCCGACCAAATGCAATCAAACCTCTCCAAATGAATCACCAAAATCAAACTAACAGTTTATAACTCCAAATCGCTTTGCACTATTCTCAAATCAGCAAGAACAAACCAACTCTAATCCAACAGTGTCTATTCCCGATATCTCAATGAACGATACTCACCCAGTTCCAAAACTTCCACCTCCAATATTTATTCGATTAGTTAACGACTTCAAGTCCTTCTGCACAACCATTCATTCGGTCACCAATGGTGAAGATTTTACCTGTAAAAGTTCTACTAATAGACTCAAACTATCAACCAGCACTCCAATTTCTTATAGAAATGTAATTAAGTTTCTTAAGGACAGTAAAGCCGACTTCCACACCTATCAGCCAAAGCAAGAAAGAGCCTATAGAATAGTCGTTAGAATCTACACCACACAACAAGTATTTCAGATATTGAACAAGAATTACTCTCCCACGGCCACACCGTCAGAAACATAACCAATGTTCTCCAGTATAACACTAAGCGCCCTCTCCTTCTATATTTTATTGACCTGGAGTAGGCCGACAATAATAAAGAAGTTTTTAAAATCGAATTTTTATGCTACTCTAAAATTAAAATAGAAGATCCACGCGTAAAACGTCATATTGTCCAGTGTCTCCGTTGCCAAAACTATGGCCATACAAAATCTTATTGTAACCATTCTCCTAACTGTGTCTACTGTGGGGAGCAACACCTTTCAGAAACCTGCCAAAAACCTACAAATCAACCACCCAAATGTGTCCTATGCAAAGGCGAACATCCAGCTAATTATAGGGGGATGTCCTAAATACAAGGAAATCTAATCCTCTCAACTACATCGTCTCAAGACATCTCAACATTCTGGTCCTTCGAATCAAAAACTCCTTGTTAAAAACGTGTCCCTCAATACTGTAAACACCACTTCAAACTCACTCTCTCATCATAATACTTCTTATGCTCAGGTGACAAAAGAAGACAGCTTCTCTCCTCCTCCCTCTTCCACTCATAATACTGATGTACTCTCATTAAAAATGTCTTCCTTCCTCGACAACCTCAAATACTTAATAAATCCGTTAATCTCTCTTCTTACCACAGTTATCAATAAATTACTGTCAAAAAGCAATGACTTATAATTCAAATAATATTCAACATCCCATCACCCTTCTTTTATGGAATGCAAATGGTCTAATTCATCAAAAAAATGAACTTAAAGCCCTTCTACACACCTTGAACTTAGATTTAATCCTAATCAGCGAAGCTCATCTAATACCTAATACTTCCTTCAAAATACCTGGTTATCAAACATATCATTGTGATCATCCGAACAAAACCGCTCACGCAGGCTCTGCCATTCTTATAAAATCAGATATAAAACATTTTATATTGCCCTCCTTCCAAAGTATCTCTATACAAGCAACCAATATAGCTATACAAATAAACCATATACCAACTACCATATCATTGGTATACTGCCCACCATCTTCCAAACTAACCACTCACGATTTTACAAATTATTTATCCTCCTTAGGAAACACTTTTTTAATAGGTGGCGATTTTAACTCCAAACACACTGCCTGGGGCTCCAGAATTATCAACACTAGAGGCAGAATCTTCTACAACATTTCTGTAAACAAAAGTCTTAAATTTATTTCACTCCCAAATCCAACATATTGGCCAACGCATCAAAATCGATTACCTGACACATTAGACTTCTTCTTAACCAATTTACTAAATCGCATAAATTATTTAATATCTAACTCAACTAATCTATCATCGGATCACACCCCTGTACTATTATGCCTAAACGACCATTATGTGGACAAAACTACATACCCGACTATTACTCCAGGAAAAACAAATTGGAATCTATTCAGTAAAACTGTCGAAGACCAAATACAACTTAATGTGTCCTTAAAAGATTACTCTGAAATAGATGCAGCTATTTACTCCCTTACAAACATCATTCAAAACTCCGCCCTTAGTTCTTCTTCTCCTACTCACTTAAACACTAATAAATACGGTAACCTACCACAATACTTACTCAACTTAATTACGGAGAAACGTCGAGCTCGCTCCAAATGGCAAAGAACTCATCTCTTGAGCGATAAAACTACATACAACCAACTTATTTGTAATCTGAAGAATCTTCTAAGGAAACATAATTCAAACTCTTATCAAAACTACATTAAATCAATTACATACTCAGACAAATCTTTATGGAAGGCAACCAAAAATCTTAAGGAAAAAAACATTGTTCCTCCTCTACGTAACCCTGATAACTCATATCTTTTTGCTACGTATCTTGCAAATAACTTTTCTCGGTATCCAGATATAGAACACACTGATCATATAAAACAATCTTTAGACACCTCTCTCCCTAGGCCTTTCCAGCTAAGCATACATTCCCTTCAGAAATTCTATTCATAATCAATAAACTACCAAAAAACAAATCTCCTGGTCACGATCTCATCATTAACCTAATAATCAAAAACCTTCCAAAAAAGGCAATAATTCTTCTTATCTACATATACAACTCCATACTACGTCTATCTCACTTTCCATCAACCTGGAAACATTCCATTATAATACTAATTCATAAACCTGGAAAACCTCCAGAATCTCCATCCTCATATCGGCCTATTAGTCTTTTCCCTACCCTCTCTAAAATCCTTGAAAAAGTTCTCCTTAAAAGAATCTACCCAATTATTAATGATCTTAATATAATCTCTAATACGCAATTCGGCTTTAAAAACAAACACTCAACTCTACACCAAGTGCATAGAATAACTGATATTATCTCCTCTTCTCTCGAAACAAAAAATCACTGTGAAGCTGTTTTCCTCGACGTAGCCCAGGCGTTTGACCGAGTGTGGTCAGACAGACTTCTCTGCAAACTCCGCTTCCTTCCGGCGCCTCTGTTTCTTATACATAAGTCCTTCCTAACCAGTCCCACTTTTGCGGTCCGCTATTTAGATGATATATTACGTTCACATCATATCACTGCAGGTATACCTCAAGGTAGCATCTTAGCGCCGACTCTCTATAACATCTTCACCTCGGATATACCTCACTCTAACGACACTTTTATTGCCACATTCGCCGATGACACTGCTATAATCTCCTCCCACTCTGACCCCGATCAGTCCTCCAAACGACTCCAGGATCATCTGATACAACTCCAAAGCTGGTTCCGCCTCTGGAGAATAAAAATTAACGAATCCAAATCTAGCTACATAACCTTCACTCTACGCTCTATTAACAGTCATCCCCTATCCACCAACAACAACATAATCACTCATCAAGACAATGTTAAATACCTAGGTATACACCTTGACAAAAATTAAATTGGTCAAAGCATATAAAAATTAAACGTATATCTTTAAATTTACGTCTTCATTCTCTTAGAAATCTATTACGCTCCAAAATTCCACTTAGAACCAAAATTCTAATATATAAACAAGTTATAAGACCAGCCATGACTTACGGCATCCAAATTTGGGGAGCAGCTAAAAAGTCAAATATTAACATACTCCAAACCTTCCAGTCCATAAGCTTACGCGTCATCACAGGTGCTCCTTGGTTCGCTAGCAATCAATCCCTCCATAATGATCTGAAAATCCTAACTCTTCCTGAATTAGCCTCTCAATCCTACAAAAAACTACACATAGCCATAACTAACCATCAAAATCTCTAATCTCCGCTCTTTAACTAACCCTATAAATCCACTACGTCGATTAAAACGACGTTGGCCCAGAGATCTACTAAACTAAATTAACATTCTGATGAGTATAATGACTTTTTGAAGTGGTGTCAATGGGCGCCCCCTTCTCTCAAGCCTTCATGTTCTTTTCGTTTTCGTTTAAGCTTTCATAATTTACTTATTGTATTATTTTATGTATACAGATTGTAAATATTCATTTAATAAATAAAAAAAAAGAAGGTACCTAATTTGAACATTTTTTTTACTCAACTATAAATACGTAATAAATCGACAAATTAGTTATTAAATATTATAACTAATTGTAAAAATAATGAATGTTACCTTAACAATATATTTTTAATTAAATCATAAATTTGATTTTTAACAATATAGTATACAACGTGAATGTATATTGTAACTAACATAATATCATTAGTTTAACCATACAGGCAATTAATTTTAACATTTATAATTTAATTACAATTGGAAATTTAAAATACGGTTACTTTTTACCAACTTGATAAAAAATTTAAATTATAATCAAACGTTTTATTACTATTATTATATCTTCTTTCTATCTTCTACTTCTATAAAACGGTAAGATCACGTGACCCTTTGCGGTTGGATGCACTGGGTATCATCACTTCCACAGTCCTTGGATTTTCCGAAATCCCGTTTTCAGGAGATTCTAGATCTGCTATCGCCCACAGACTTCTATAAAACACTAGATAAGGATATCGAACAATATTTTGAAGATTTCTTTATCAGTACCCGCCATTTTGTCGGTTGGCAAAATATTGGCAATTGTCATTCACAATTTACTTACATTGTAGTATTGTACCATTATTATATTCTGTGATTGACGATTGTACATAGTACATACCTACAAAAGTAATAAATTAATTCATTTTATGTATAGTATTAATAAGGTACTATTATCCATTTATATATAATATTGACCATATTAATAATTCGAATAATTTATTTATAATTAAATTAATTAATAATATAGACCATATTGAATTATTTTTTTCAAAAATTCGTCAACGCTTTGGAA